>NW_019059959.1:1216994-1229407 GCF_000696155.1 Zootermopsis nevadensis | reverse complement strand
GAATGCCTCACAAAAGTTTGTGCACGACCCATTTCGAAGTATTTCCCCAAATGCTTGCTTTAGCATTTCATAGGTTTCCTTAGCCGTTTTGGCGAGTCTTTGGCAAAATTTGATGCCCACGCCATTCCGAAATCGCAGGAGGGTCGGTGTAATGCACTACCAAAACGCCCGTAACTAAGAAACAAATGCTAATTCGATGATGCCGGCTGGCACACTGATTCACTATGAATGTAGGCCGCACGCCCTAACGGCAGAAGCTCGTACTACATCCGGTTCGCCCTCTATTGACACAGTTTTGAAACTTTCCGATCGCACCTCGTACCTCAAATAATACAAGGCTAATATTACTTGGAGAGCACAGACGTAGATAGGAGGATGATATTAAATTAGATCACAGATTAATTGAGATTAGGGTGTAAACTTCATTCATGTGGTTCAGTAGGTGTAGTGTGAAATGATGGGTTTTTGTAAAGTCCGTCAATTTATAATTTATCTGAGAATTATCAGCTCTTCAGAAAACGCCTTCACCTCCATGGAGTTAGAAATAACGACAGACAAAATTAGTTGTTGAGGCAGTGGGGTGGTTGGAAGATCTGAAAATAGGAAATACATAGATTAGAACGCCTAAATCCGGTCGTTTATGATAAGCTAAGACAAACTTAATATTCGTGTTATTATGAAGGAATAAGACGTAGTAACGCAAGGAGAGAGGGTGACAGGAGAGAAATGTAGTGCCGTGGCGTATTAATCTCGCCATTTTGTTAAGTGGAGCGAGAGCAGTATATTTTAACTTAATGTTGCCGCCTTGAAGCAGCCTCCTAGTGACAATGTTTTATTGAAACGAAAGAGAAGCACGACACAGGCTAAATGCGTCTGCCGTTGGACACACAGGTTTATCACTGCTTGATGTATTCAGTAAGAAAACAAGTCACACATGTGACCTTTCCGAGATGCGTTTAGCTAACTTAATCGTGTAAATAAATTCAGGAACAGGGTCTTCCTTCCAAACTTGATAGTTACTCAGCTGTCAAGAAATTCCCTGCTTGTATGAAAATATAAAATTATTCTCCGTATTACAAAATCTCGTTATTGTACCCTAAGATAAGTAAGTCGAACCCGGCTTTTCACAGCATAAATAAAATACTTGGGTTTTTCTTTATGTTCGTCTGCATGGTTCATTAACTAATTACCGGACTTCCATTATTTTTATAAGCAAAATCTACAGCTCAATTTGAAGATGGTTGTCTTCTGGGTTGTTGCGCCCTGATGATGGAGGCAGCAAGGACCTCTGAAACATTGGTAAACTTCTACAAGACTACACAGCGCAACAACCCAGAAGACAGCCATTTTCAGATTCACCGCCGTTAAAACCTCAAATTCTATACAGCACAATTTGTTAGTCAAATTTTATTTTTGTTGTTGCCGATTCACTAAAATTTTTATATTGCAATAAATTCATATCGACGTTTCCCATAGGGATTTATCTTAGATTCGGGTGTTTTATAAGTATTTCCGCATAATACATATCACATAATTTTTGACGTATTCTGCAAAATCTCAGTTACGAATTTGCGTACATTGTCTTGTGTTGAAATTCTTTATTTGTTTGGAAACAGGATAAAAGAAAGTTGACTTTATCAATTCTAATTTAAATCTTTTGTGCTTACTGTATGAAGACGCAATTCAGTCGCAACCAGATTCTACCCTCCACTGGTGTCTGTGGCGTATCCATCCGGCATTATTCATCTTCTTTACGTAGGCCTGCCACTTTGACACATCCAGAGGGACCATGTAGCCCTTTGTCCTCTGGCAACTAACTGTCGGTGTAGCACGCGCTGTTTTGCAGTAACTCCGAGACTCAGTAATTGTTGGTGTGATTCTTCGGATATTTCTTTGCACCTCGGCAAGAAAGCCTAAAGTAATTCGTGGTTTGTATTGACGTAAAATCGTAGCGAACACCAAATATTTGACGACATTGTTTCCAATCAGACTGAAAGGATATCGTGGGTTTGGAAAAACGCTCAAGATCAACATTCGCCTAATTTAATTCGTGAGGTTCTAAACGTTACTTTTACAGCTGCGTGTTATAGAGCGTAGTATGATGAAAGTGTTGAGTAGGAAAGAATATGGAAGCGATGGTCGTCTTTGTTGTGGTAAAATGATAGCGTTTACACCGAGAGACTGAGGAAAACCACAAACTTTCTCAACCACATAGTCTGTCTCCAGGCCGAGATTTCATCTCGTGAGTCCGGAATACAAACCAGAAATTCTAACCACTTGACCGCCATATTATGTATATTTTTCTCGAATAACTATATAACTATGGACAGCATGAGTAACTACAATAGATAACGCATCCAAAATTTAAACTGAAAACATGTTGAATACAATTTTTGCTACTCTCCAAAGTAAACCGCGCCAGAGGTGATAACTTCCATAGGCTTGTAGGCCTAGTTTCTAGTACTTTTCTAAAATGTGATTATACTAGCAGAGTTACCGCAGTGGTACTGCGGGGATCTTCTACAGATGTTTATCATTTTGTAGCAATCTATTTTTACCGAAAGCTTATCATCGGCTTGATCATTAGACGTAAGGTGAATATCATTGAATTATTATTATTATTATTATTATTATTATTATTATTATTATTATTATTATTATTCCATCTATTCACCACTTTATAGGGTATTTACTTCCATGTACCCTAGACAAACCTAGACCCTGAGGTACATAGTGCAGCAGCTACTTCCGAAATACGTGTTACATGTATTATCAATATTAAGATTATTATTATCATCGTATTCATCCCTAAAACCAACTTTATCACCAAGACTCGATTCCAAGACACAGTTTTGGTATTTGTGGTATTAGTTCCTGTGATCGTCTCGCCAAATTTATTTTCTTCTGTGCCTCATTCTTTTATCCTGCTTAGTTTCCGAGCTACAGAAAATATCTTTACAGAGACTCGACCCCAGGACATTTTTTTTCTTTTGGCAGTTGTCCATATAATTTGCTTGTCGAAACAAACAAATTTTGTCTTAATGAACTCTTCTCAGGCTACTAGACGTATAAGGTGGCTTAATGAAGAAAACATCAATGTTTTGAGAACCATCTTCATACTCGTCCTCAGGGTACCCTACTTTGAGCCCGAGAAGAATTCATTATACTTAGTCGCTGTGCAAGCTTCAGATCATACAACTTTGGTCATAGCAATGCTATTTTATATTGCTTAGTTTCCAATATACAGAAATCACCTTACCGGAATTCGAACTAAGTACACTTTTTCGGACTTCTGAATTTTCTGAAATATCTTTTTGGCCGTAAGAAATAAGCATACCAAGTTCGGTACTAAGATCGAAAGAAGTGCTTGTGGCCGATTTAAATAATTGTGTCTCCGACAGGGATTGACAGTAACCTCGGACATCTTCAGGCTAATTTCCGTTCGCTGAAATTAAATCCAGGGTTTAGCAGAGTGCATGTGCCATCATTTCCGCTTAGTTCAGTCTGCACAGAAATGTCTTACTGTGAAAGGCGCTGTTGTATACGACAGACATTTCTGTGCCTAATGGCGCACTTAGCACGCACGTCGCACTTCATTTGTATCAGACGCCACATGAAATTCTGTAATTATTCCTTTCTATTGTATAAACAGATACAAGAGGTGATAATTCATGGCGCGAACAAGCAGCTGAATGTAATATGATTACAGCTAGAACAGGAAACTTACTTGTGTTAATAATTTACTCTGCACTCTTTCTTAGCTATCTGTAACAAATGCTCCATTCGAATCGTATTCCGCCTTGTTAATGAACTGAGTGTAATTTTATCTTCCACCATCTTGCTTGATTTGTATTTCGACATATACCTACATTTGATAGTGCTTAAAAATAAGTAAATGTATATATAATATGCATTTAAATAACTTCCCTGAGATGTACAATGTCAGGACTCTACAGAGAAAATGTTGTCTCAGGCGACAAATGAAGAAACAAGAACCACACGTTGAGAACTGATTCTATAGTCTGATTGCTATAGTCGGGGCGAACCTGTGTGTCTGAGGACCGTTATAAGTAAAATGCAAGGGGATTAGAGGGGTATCACGGGGGGTAGCAGATAAGTAATGCTGTCCGTATTATAAACATTATTTTTCAGCGGCAATAACTTTGTAGCTCCTGTAATTTTCTGTGTCGATGTAACGTCTTTGGGTTTACATAGTATATGTGTTCGCTTTCCTTCTACCCACAAGCTGGCGAAGTAGTGAAAACGCGAAGTTTTATCCCGAGTACAGTACAACTGCATTTTCTGCGCGAGCGCGGTTCGTCTTTGTAAAATATATCGTATAATAATTCTTTAATTACTCCTCATTATTGTATGAACTGACATAGCTGGCGATAATTCATAGTGAACCACTTGGGTTAGTTTGATTACCATTTTTTGTGTTTCTTGCATCATTAATATATAGTAACAATATTAAAACACCACAATTATTTGGTTCTGATCGATGGAAGATATCCCTCCCACGATATCTCAACAGTTAAATCTTGTGGGTTTTTTCAGCAGTAGAAAGTATATGATATCATCGATTCATAATGATAGGAAAGATTTCTTTACATGTGTGTTAATCAGTATGATATGAGTTGAACAGCAGATCGGATGATGTACTTTTGGGCTTTCGTTTTATCGGAATATTATTTTAACCGTGTCCCATGCAAGTTGATAACAACGCCTACTGTAGTCAGGGTACGAATCATATCATTGGGGCATAGGTTTCTGTACACGTTTGACTGGAAGGCATGGAACAAACAGCAGACATAGAACCTACAGTATGGATTTAAAGGAAAATGAAAAATAAATATTTGCTGAGATTTTAGGTTCTCACGGCGGAGTATGAACATCATCTTCAATCTTTTGGTATTTTGCGCCGTATAGTCTGGTAGTAGTATACCGACGACCGACAACGCTGGTCAACCTGACGATGCAGTAAGAACTATCGAAACAAACAAATTTTGTCTTAATGAACTCTTCTCAGGCTACTAGACGTATAAGGTGGCTTAATGAAGAAAACATCAATGTTTTGAGAACCATCTTCATACTCGTCCTCAGGGTACCCTACTTTGAGCCCGAGAAGAATTCATTATACTTAGTCGCTGTGCAAGCTTCAGATCATACAACTTTGGTCATAGCAATGCTATTTTATATTGCTTAGTTTCCAATATACAGAAATCACCTTACCGGAATTCGAACTAAGTACACTTTTTCGGACTTCTGAATTTTCTGAAATATCTTTTTGGCCGTAAGAAATAAGCATACCAAGTTCGGTACTAAGATCGAAAGAAGTGCTTGTGGCCGATTTAAATAATTGTGTCTCCGACAGGGATTGACAGTAACCTCGGACATCTTCAGGCTAATTTCCGTTCGCTGAAATTAAATCCAGGGTTTAGCAGAGTGCATGTGCCATCATTTCCGCTTAGTTCAGTCTGCACAGAAATGTCTTACTGTGAAAGGCGCTGTTGTATACGACAGACATTTCTGTGCCTAATGGCGCACTTAGCACGCACGTCGCACTTCATTTGTATCAGACGCCACATGAAATTCTGTAATTATTCCTTTCTATTGTATAAACAGATACAAGAGGTGATAATTCATGGCGCGAACAAGCAGCTGAATGTAATATGATTACAGCTAGAACAGGAAACTTACTTGTGTTAATAATTTACTCTGCACTCTTTCTTAGCTATCTGTAACAAATGCTCCATTCGAATCGTATTCCGCCTTGTTAATGAACTGAGTGTAATTTTATCTTCCACCATCTTGCTTGATTTGTATTTCGACATATACCTACATTTGATAGTGCTTAAAAATAAGTAAATGTATATATAATATGCATTTAAATAACTTCCCTGAGATGTACAATGTCAGGACTCTACAGAGAAAATGTTGTCTCAGGCGACAAATGAAGAAACAAGAACCACACGTTGAGAACTGATTCTATAGTCTGATTGCTATAGTCGGGGCGAACCTGTGTGTCTGAGGACCGTTATAAGTAAAATGCAAGGGGATTAGAGGGGTATCACGGGGGGTAGCAGATAAGTAATGCTGTCCGTATTATAAACATTATTTTTCAGCGGCAATAACTTTGTAGCTCCTGTAATTTTCTGTGTCGATGTAACGTCTTTGGGTTTACATAGTATATGTGTTCGCTTTCCTTCTACCCACAAGCTGGCGAAGTAGTGAAAACGCGAAGTTTTATCCCGAGTACAGTACAACTGCATTTTCTGCGCGAGCGCGGTTCGTCTTTGTAAAATATATCGTATAATAATTCTTTAATTACTCCTCATTATTGTATGAACTGACATAGCTGGCGATAATTCATAGTGAACCACTTGGGTTAGTTTGATTACCATTTTTTGTGTTTCTTGCATCATTAATATATAGTAACAATATTAAAACACCACAATTATTTGGTTCTGATCGATGGAAGATATCCCTCCCACGATATCTCAACAGTTAAATCTTGTGGGTTTTTTCAGCAGTAGAAAGTATATGATATCATCGATTCATAATGATAGGAAAGATTTCTTTACATGTGTGTTAATCAGTATGATATGAGTTGAACAGCAGATCGGATGATGTACTTTTGGGCTTTCGTTTTATCGGAATATTATTTTAACCGTGTCCCATGCAAGTTGATAACAACGCCTACTGTAGTCAGGGTACGAATCATATCATTGGGGCATAGGTTTCTGTACACGTTTGACTGGAAGGCATGGAACAAACAGCAGACATAGAACCTACAGTATGGATTTAAAGGAAAATGAAAAATAAATATTTGCTGAGATTTTAGGTTCTCACGGCGGAGTATGAACATCATCTTCAATCTTTTGGTATTTTGCGCCGTATAGTCTGGTAGTAGTATACCGACGACCGACAACGCTGGTCAACCTGACGATGCAGTAAGAACTACCGAAACGTCCGTAAACTTCTACCAGAAAACATGCTGCAACATTCCAGAAGACAGTCATTTCAAAAATTATATTTCTTATTTATTTATGGTTTATTTAATGATGCCTTTTAATGTCTGAAACTGGTATGGTAGTGAATAATGAACTGGAAAGGATGTGGAAGGAAGCGGTCGTGGCCTAATTCAAGGTACTTCTCCGACTATTTCTTAATTGACTTATTATTATAAGGTCCTCCTCCTTGTTAGGTGTTCAGCATATCAATAAATTCCCTGATTTAATGGAACCCGAAAGTACATCACCGCATTTCCCAGTTCGACCCCATCCTTGTCCAGTTAAATCCAATCCAAAACTTTAAACTTTATTTCTTTCACACGCGTTTTGAAGATCTTTACACATTGGTCTCCAAAATAAAGCTTATCTTGAGCTTTATCGACAAAATGTTTTCATAATATGCAGTTTCTTTTATCCGATGCTTCTACATGTCCCACAAATCAGCCTTCCAGAATGAATCGCCTTGCTAGTATTGGTTGAATAGTAGAGCTTGTGAGCCCCCACTATAATTTACTACATCCTCCTGTTATTTACTCTTTCTCAGGTTTACTTTATTTCGTAACGCCTTCCATCCATTTTCGTCTCTCGGAGTGAGAGACCGGATGTCGGACTGAAAACTAGAAACGAGGTAAAAATTAAGGATAATGAAAAAACAATGAAGGGGAGTAAAAGGAAATAAATAAGTAAACAAATCAATAGAAGCAAAGAAATGAGAAAATAAAAATACATAAAAGACACACATGACGATAGCATAAACAATATATTTTTTTAAGTATTTATAAAAGGAATGTAGCATTTATATGATTTGAGACTTTCGCAGCGAGTACAGTCAATAAAATCTTCTCGGGCAATCAGAACCCTGATGATTGGGACAGTTGTTTCCCGAAACGTCGGTTTACTACGTAACCAGTTGACGCGGCTGTTTGTCCGAGAAGATTTGATTGAAAGTAGCATTTCTAAAACCATGTACCCATAGCAGCTGGTGTGTTCCCTCGTGAATCTTCTAGAAGCTAGGCAGTTTGAAGGAATTCTTTGTCACCGCCGTCCTCATTGGTCTTTGTCTTTGTGCGTGGCTAATGGCCTATGTCATCACGCGCTTAATTGATCAACGAAACTCATTAGAACTCAGTTATACAGAACAGCATCCGGTATGTCTAAACGCTGCTTTGAGATTATCATTACACTATCTCTTCATAATAGAGTGAGATACGCATAGATTGAGTCGATGCTTGAATGCCGGCAGGTCTGACGGAAAGTACATCGCTACTTCGACGCTACAAAACGTCAGTTACGTTAGGTGATAAATTGTCAAACAAAACAGTCTTGTACGTGGTTACCAATGTTTCGTTAGCAAGGTACCCGGTTCGAATACGTTTGTAGTATCTGCTGTCCCGTGTGTAATATTCTGCGACTTCTCTTTTTTGTTCCAGCAAGGAAACCAGACGTGCTTAAGAGGCTAACCAACTTCTTCCCAACTCTTTCCATTTTATCCCACTTAATCGTAATTGTATCGCATTTTCCTTTATCTCCGTAGCTGGTTCAGCGTCATCGACACGAAGCAAGCAGTTGCAAATGAAACTTTGATAATGCCTTTGTACTCAGTGCTTGTTACGGAAAATCAAATTAGCCAGTTAGTTCCTTCATTAGCCTCAATATCCTCTTTCAGCCGTATTCTTTATAACGTACTTACTCTTCTTTATATAGGTTTATGGTTGCTTTGACTACCTGCCTGCGCTGTATTTCGTAACAAGATTCGGTGTAACCCATACAAAAAAGGAAGTGTCAATCCGTATGAATCTTTAAGTGATGGAAGACTCTGCTATGGGAAGTTTCTCACAGAAATAATACAGAAATCATTTATAATAATTGGGCCTATTAATCTACCATTTTGGGGATATATATATAGGATGAGTGAGAAGTACGTTTACAAACTTCCTGTGTGTTTTCCAGGATTAAAAATAAGAAACAGATGTTCCTATGAACATGGGGTCGCAAATGTTTCATTTTCGAAATAATAGCCAAAAATAAGTATCAATGAATTGGCTTTATATCAGAGTGAATCCAGCTTCCAGCAACGATTTTCAATTAACGTTTGGATAGGAATTGTTGGCGACATGCTTATTGGTCCACACATGCTTCCATCGCGTCTAACAGGACCTTCATATCGGTGATTCTTAAGAAGACACTTGTCACGTCTCCTTGAAGATGTACCTCTAAATACAAGAAGATAAATGTGGTTTATGCACGACGCAGCCCCAGCACACTTCTCCCATCGCGTCAGATATCATCTCAATGAACAGTACCCTCAGCGATGGATTGGGCGTGGTAGCCCAATAGAATGGCCACCGAGGTCACCGGACCTGACTCCATTGGACTTTTATCTGTGTGGTCACTTGAAGTCCGTCGTTTATGCAACACCCATAAACAATGTGACGATCTATGGGAATGTGTGCAGAAAGCATGCCAGATGATTCGAGGAAACTCTGGTGTGTACGAACGAATTCGTCAGTCTTGTGTACGTCGTGCTCGTGCATGTGTGGAGAATGGAGGAACAACCTTTGACCATATGTTATAAAGAAACATCCCTGTCTTTATACTTGGCAATAAAGGCATACATTGAAAATTATTTTTGGCTATTATTTCGAAAATGAAACATTTGCGATCCCATGTTCATAGGAATATTTGTTCTTATTTTTGATCCTGGAACACGCGCACGAAGTTTGTAAACATACTTCTGACTGTATATATATATATAAATGGAGTCATTCGGAGGAAACTAGGCACTGTGAATCATACCCACAATGTCATGTCGAACCTGTTGCATTATTTGTTTTATAGGTAAGTTCTGTTGTTGGCATTTTTGTAAATGTCACATTTACTCAGAAATTTTATTTATACACTGGTCTATAGGTGATGCACTACGTAAGTTAATTATGGATTTTCATTCGAAACATTTTTTCCCCGCCTCAGTTATACGTATATTCAACGCTTGGCGTGAGTTTTGTTATAAACCAAAACAGATTTTTTTAAATTTTTAGAGCTTGTTAAAAAGTACAGTTTACAATTTATGCTATATAAACTGAATTACCGAACTGATACAACTTTATGAATGTTTATCATAATATTTAACTCGCAAAATTACATTGAATCCGTGCGATTTACTTTTATAAATAGCTTAAATTTAAACAATCACATCAGCTTACATCAGTTTCCTGAGCTTCGGAGATTTAAATAAATTGCATTGCTGTGTGTCCTAGATATATTGCTTTGCCTATACATTGATTTTCATAACTTTTAACATAGAATCATAATGTATTTTCCCAATGTTATTAATAAGAAGTCACTCACATACACACTGTTTCATTTCCATACATAAAGACTCCTGTTAGGACGCTGCATGAACTGGACCCCATCTGGTGTTGAGGTCGAGAACGAGTAGAAGCTACGTATACCTCGCCTAACCTCCAACTTGGAATGAAGAGGAACAGCTTTGCTTTTATTACAACTAATATTTCCTTCTCCTATTTAATACTAAAAGATTGGTTTTGCCGATGAAGTGGTAAGTTACTGATGGTGGAGTTCAACTTGCCTGCCAGATAGTTAACCTTCCTACTGAAAGGCACAACAAATTGAAACAATCGATCATTGCTTCTTAGTCATTGGTACTAAAACGTCGTATTATGAAAGTCCTGGGTTCAGATCTCGCCCTGAGACGATCCATCCTTAAGTTGACGTGTTTCTTGAGGGAAGGGGGTAATCCAATAAAATGAAGGTCACTACCGCTTCTTTCCATATCTTTTCAAAGTTATTATTTATTAATCATTCTACCATTTGGCGTTATATAGACTAAACTAAAGCAGTGTTATTAAATAAACCACAAATAACTTGGCATGCTTGAAACGGTCTGATGCGCTCACACATGTCGATGGACCAAGATGTGATAAAACTTTAAGTTGTTAAGACTGAAAGTGTGGTCTAATACTCATGTTCTTTCTTTTCTTCCTTCGCTTTCTGTATTTCCTTAACTAGGATAATGAATTTTGAAACCGGAAGGAGCCCGATGCATTAATCTTGGCAGTTCAGAACAGTAAACCCAAGACCGAATGACGCAGTTCCTGTTTCAAAGGAGCACACACTTCAGGCTCTGTTTCTCCGTCCCTGTACCGTCGGGCCTTGAAGTGAGATAATCGGCGCTGTTATCGTAGTATGCTTTGAGGGAAGAACGTGCCAATCCTTCGCACTTCCTATTCGAACGACGGGATAACTAGTTCGGTGCTTAGAGACCAAGACTCATGCCGCAGTGTTCCTTCCATAATATTATTCTGTCATGTCTTCTTCGGATTCTAAAGAGACCGCTTTGTTATAAAAAAATTGTATTAATAATTAGTTACTTTCTGATTTTCGAACACAACTAACCCCCTTAATTCTAAAAGTAATTTAAGTTGTCTCTTAAAAGTAAGAGTTCCGATTCAAGTAGTCTACCACAATCTTTCATTAATGTGGAGTAAAGTGACAAAATGAATATACTGGGATACTGGGAACGACCCGTTCTTCAAGTGCCTAGGCACTGCGGGTCCCAACTTTTCGTTGGCTTGATCTATAGGCATTCGGTAGGACTACTTGGACGAGGGATCAGCCCGTCGCAAGGCCTCTGCCTGTACACAGGACAGCACAACACAGAAAAACGCGGAAAAACATCCATGCCTTGAGTGGGATTCGAACCCACGGTCCGACCGACCAAGCGGCACAAGGCCCACGCCTCAGACCGCGCGGTCACTGCGGACCCGTGACGAAACGAATATGTTAATTCAAATTATGTATGCTCATTATTAGTTGTTGATTTGTTGAATTCACTAATGTTTATCGAACATACATGTAACACATGGGATGCAAACACAAGAAATAAAAATTTTGGTTCTAAACATACTGGAGTAGAGGGTACTTGTAGGCCTAGACGTAGAGAGGGAGGACAATATCAAAATGGATATTATAGAAACAGGGTGAGAATGTGTGGACAGGATTCAAGTAACATAGAAGAGTGTCCAACAAAGGATTTTTGTACACACATTAATGAAACTTCGGTTTCCATTAAAAGCAGGGGATTTAGCGACTTTTCACGGATGGTCATATTTTATCAAATTAGCTATGAGTTGTGTTTTAGATTTGTGTCTGTTTTAAACAAATGTCAAGAGCAACATGTGACCTGAAAGTGAACATTGCTGTCTTCTGGGATGTTGCGCTATGTAGTCTGGTAGGTATTGACCTACGGTTCAGACTCTCTTGCTGCCTCCATCATCGTCCTGATGATGGAGGCAGTAAGAATCTCAGAGACGTCTGCCTGTATGTACCAGACGACATTGTACAATATCCCAGAAGATGACCGACTTCATACTCGTCTTG
>NW_019059959.1:1139267-1216946 GCF_000696155.1 Zootermopsis nevadensis | reverse complement strand
GAAGGCTCTGTTTTGATGTGAACTCTTTCTTTCAGCATCTATCTGCTGTACCACCTGCACCACCGCGATGCCTAACCCCGCGTTCGTACGGCTCCGCGGACTGCACGGCGCGTCTCAGCGTGGCGCATGCGCACAAGAAGTTAAGTCCAGGAAGTGGCAGTTATTCTCTCACGACAGACCCAAGCACCCCTCCTAGTGACAAAGGTGGGTACCTTTTTCTCAGTTCAAAGAGCGACACTTATCAACTGCCGTACCTCGCCAAGTATTCGCCTGAAACAAATATCGTTAATGATCTCTGTAGTTATCCATAATAATAATTACTTGATAACAACAATCTCCATTAAATGTAAGCCATTGAAACGTCACCCAACCTTGTGCCATATGGCCCATATTCGTTCGATTCACAATGCATTCCTCCTTATAAGGTGTTGTCCACAGATCACGAGAAAAACCCTGCTGAGGGAAGTCGTTTCTGGTGCGGTGCAGGGGGAATGTTACTTATCAGCTGGACTAGAGGGTTGCTATTGGTGGGAAGTGTGATACGTCAGAGTTTTACGCTACTACACACAGACTGAAAACATCAAGCAGTTAAGAGTAGCGTGTAGTGAGCGCGCCTCTAATGTGTTCTGCGGGTGCTGCGATAATATTCTAGATTAAATCACTGTGCCGCTGTGAGGTAATCTTAAAGCTGTACCCATTACAACACATGAACGCCTGTCGTCTGTTGTTCGTTCAGTGGTTGTGGAACGAATGCTTTTAGGATGGGTCGTCACTCACCGCGAAATCTTGCGCATGCGCGTATATCGAATTCCTAGCAGGGATTTTCTTCTGGTCTGCGGACTGTACAGCTCTAATGTGTTCTGTGAGTGTTGCGATAATATTGTAGATTAAATCATTGTGCCACTGTGAGGTAATCTTAAAGCTGTACCCATTACAACACATGAACGCCTATCGTCTGTTGTTCGTTCAGTGGTTGTGGAACGAATGCTTTTACGATCGGTTGTCACTCACCGCGAAATCTTGCGCATGCGCGTATATCGAATTCCTAGCAGGGATTTTCTCCTGGTCTGCGGACTGTAGACATGATTCGTAAATGAAATGCATCTCATTAATGCCATATCCGAGAGTGAATCTTTCAGTCCTTGTTAAAATTGTGTAGTATTACTTTGTTAAGTGAGCCGGGATAGCTCAGTCAGTATAGTGACTAGCTACGGGCTGGACGACCGGGGTTCGATCCCCGACGGGGGCAGAGGATTTTTCCTCTAGACTCTGCGTCCAGACCGGCTCTGGGGCCCATCCAGCCTCCGCTACAATGGGTACCGGGGTCCTTTCCCGGGGGTAAAGCCGGCCGGGGCGTGATGCTGACCACTCACCCCCATATAGTGCCGGGGTCAAGGAAGAGGGGAGCTATACCTCCACCCACCCCTAACTCCTACATGGCGTATAGCGGGACAAACTTTACTTTTTACCTACTTTTACTTTGTTAAACTTAGTACAGTTTAACGTGTAGCGTTAATAAGGGACATCTGTTACGGCTGCCGCTTTTACAGCGATTAAATTTTTGTAGTATTGTGTCTAAACAAACCAATTCCTCTAACAAACAAGACAGTGTCCTGGAATACATATAAAACTGTTTATCTGGGAATTTTTTGGATTCATAATTCATAGGAAGTAGTTTTAAGCGAATCAGTATGTAAATAAGTTGAACTACTTAATTCTGGCGTCGTTGAAGTTACGAGACTTATAACATATTAAGAAGTGGCGGAGAATACATTCAACAACACAGTGGAGATTATGCAAATGCTCTCTTGGGAAAGAAAATAAATAAATTTATACTTTGGTTATATGAAATGTAGCGAACGATTACGGATTATACTTGTCTTTAATTTTCCGTTCCTCTTCTTCTGTATCTTCCCTTTCTTCCGTTATCTCGGATTAGCTCCTCTACCAGTTCCGATTCAGAATTATTTCTGAAACAGTGAATGCATTAGGCTTCTGGCAGGTACTCCTGGAATGATGATCGTCTCGTTGCACCCTTGATGCCAAAATTTCAGTGGAAAATGGTATCCCCATTACTTCTGTCTAAATATAATTAAATCTTCTTTCAGTTCATTCTTGTTCGACTGGAAAAGAAAAATCAATCTTATAGTATAATGTAGGATGTTCTGTAACAAGTTACACTTTATCTAAAGCCTAATTATTCTGACTATTATTAATATTTTACGAAGCTGTTTCGACTCCGAAGATGACTTACTTCTGTGTTGTTGCACCGTGTAGTCTGGTAGAAGATTACCGACGTTTCTGAGGTCCTTGCTGCTTCCATTATGAGGGCGATCCGCCTTGAAATCCTCAAATCCTCTTCAACTCCATAGTTTGAATGTGTAAATATGATGGTGAGTAGTGAATATTTAATGATTTATAACGAGATGGTTGAGATTCATTTGAAGGTATTGCACCGAAATTCGCCTTCGTACTTAGTAATATCATGAGAGTTGTCAGGATAGTTGATAATCCAACCGGCTACTTCCTGGGTACAAGTAACAGCTACATCGTAGGATCGCCCTGATTATGGAGGCGACAAAGACCTCTGAAACGTCGGTAAACTTCTACCAGATCACACGGCGCAACGACCCAGAAGACAGCCATCTTCAACAGCTACATCGGTCTCGTCAAACATGAAGTACCACACGCCAAATGCTCTTGTAGATCTTTTAATGTAACTTAGCCAGAAATTGCCACACAGAATTCTTTGATGAACGGATTACATTTACGATGTATCGATAAGATATCATTTTGAAGAACCATTTTTGACAACGATAATACAAAAGCTTACTTCGTGCCATAGCCTGATTGCCTCTTTGTTGGAGTTTTTTCTTCGGTTCCTTAGAATGAAGGTCTGAATAAAATAGGATTCTGTCCCGTAATCTTCT
The DNA here is from genome assembly GCF_000696155.1 of Zootermopsis nevadensis. Next base: position 1,214,016 of record NW_019059959.1, on the reverse strand, counting down.
TTGCTTTCTGGTCATTTTCCTTGAGATTCATTGTCACGTAGCAACCCTGGTGCGTCGATAAATTGAAAACTGCCTGGTAGGTGGGAAACTCATCCGACGGGAGCAGACAAAGGTCTCGTAACTGCGACATTCGCAGCTGGGCAAAAGTACAAAATGGCGTTCATTTAAACTTTATCGTGCATTGCTCCGTGGATTGAAATTTTTAAAATAAGGCAAATGAGAACGTACACCTATTCATCAAAAGGAAAATATAACTTTTCTAAAATATTTTAAATAATGGCTGTAGAATTTAACAGAGGCTATTAAAGCGTACAAGTTCCATAAAATTATGCAAGTATTAGTACTCTCCTACTGACAGAAGTAAAGTGGTAAACAGAACGCTCGTTAAGTCTTATTAAAATATAAACCTCTTAATCCTAACTTGCTCTTTGTTTCCAAGTACATTTAATGACATTCCCCCAGCTGCATAAGATATAAAACTTTGCAGCTGCAAATAGCACAAAACAGTTGGAACGAACGAACAATGATCTGCAATGTAAAATCTCATCAAACCAACTCCAACGCTTTTCGTGTTATCAGCTGACATAGAAAAGAAACTTTCGTGTTTTTTAACTACATCATAATACGTAAAGTAAAAATGTGCTGTGATTAAAACATGTTTAATTTTCCCATTAAAAGTTCTTTTAACATTTTTGCTCAGATAAATATTTAGCGAATTACGGGCGAGTCATATGAAACGCTCACTGAATCGCAATTGTGTTGAAAGGTAAGGTGCCCTTTACTGTAGTCAAATTAAAATATTGGAATGTTCAGACGAATGTTAGTAAAACTCCCAAAAATTAAATTTAATACAAATTTATTCAGCGATTTTCGAGATGTCACACGAGGTTAGACATACGTGACAAGAGGAAAAGACAGTTTTTAAAATTTGGTTTCAAACGCTCATAAAAAAGGAGGAAAATAAAAAAGAAGTTAAGAAGAAGAGATATTAAAATTAGGATCCGATGTGTAATATATATATATGTAAGATAAGAGGAGTCTCAAATTCGGTTCTCACCTTCTCCCAGTTACCAGGGCAGGAATCTCTGGGTTTTAATCTCCTCCCAGGAAAGTAATAGAAAAACGCAATTAAAAGTTGCGATGGAAACTTACATCAACAAAGTTTTCAATTCATTATTCAAAATCATTCTGTCATTCAATGCTATATAACCTGTGCAATTAAGAAAAATGTTATTAATATATTCTGCTGAAAAAATGAATGGCCTGATGATGGAAGCAGCAATGACCTCTGAAACGTCGGTAAACTTCTACCAGACTACACGGCGCAACAGCCCAGAAGACAGCCATCTGCGGGCTTACCGCCGTGAAAACCTCAAATCCTACAAACAAAGAATAAGTTAGAATCAAGAGGTTGGAATGTTAGACATAAATTAGTTATGTCCTATTGTTTATAGTTTAAATTTTTGATTTTTTGTAGCTGTTTGCATAAGCCCAACTGTGGGCAGGACAGTTGATTCCATAAAGTGACTTACTACATCTGAACTAAAAGGATGAGATATTTAGAATGAATGTTGCTTTATCTTAAGTCCTCATATTTTGCTTCGTGCTGTGGTTTTAATGTACGTGGGTAGTTATGATATTACGTAACCCTTTCTCATCAACCCACATCAGAAACATTGAAATGAACGGATATGCATTTGAGGTTTGTGCAGTTTCCGTGCCTGTTTTGCTGAAGATGTTGGGGGCAGAAGTAAATAACCACGTAACACTGTTCGCCAAGATGCGTTGGACGTTGGCGGTGTTCGTATCGCAGTGGCAGGATGGCTTCTTTATGTAGGGCAACGTTTTGCTGAAAATTTTATCAGGGCAACTCCCACACAAATGGGTAGGTATTCAGGCAGCGTACGATTCAGGACTGAGACACAATTACTTTTCTGTCTCTTTCTACAGAAACAAGAATTCTCCCAGTCTCCCGTTGTAGGGGTAGACAATTATTTTTACTCGAAGCGAGTGGGTCAGAGAATCTCGTAAATTCTGATTTTCGGTATCATTTATATCTATCTGTTATCGTTTTATATGTTGATGACAAATCACTTACATCATTATGGGAGTATTTCTTGATATTGCTGGACAGTCGCGTAACCAAGGGGGCAGGTGAATTTGGTGTTAAACTCCCCCTTTAGAGCCGTCTGTAGCAAGATGCCCGCGCTGGGTCTCACACTTCGACATCACGAAATATGCAATACACTTTTTTGCACCGTTCTAGCTTTGACGGCAGCAAAATTCGTTTATCATTCTTTGAGATCGTCAAACTATTGTTTCCGTCTTTGTTCGTTGAACGACACGCATTAAGCTTTAAAAGGCTGCATTCGGCGTTAGACTCGGTAATATGAAGGCACAGCACTGTCACCTCAATAGTTAAGTGTTATTTGTATGCTGGAAACGTGGTTATTTCTAAATAAAATTATTCCACGTAAAATCTTTCGTACTGAGTATAGATGATTTACAAGTATTCCTGAAGATACAAGGTGATCGAAAAAACACGCAACCCATAATATTTTTTGTTGATGGTTGCAATCCAATAAAATCCGGCTGGATTAATAAATACGCAGTATAGATGTTTCTATAGAAGAGCCCGCTCAGGTAAAAGTCATGTTGAAACCTGCCTGGTATCTCGTTCTTACTTAACTTGCCAGAATGTTCTTGGGACACATTTCCCGATTCTCCGGTGCCAAACAATTCGACGGTATTTCTGGTGAACAATTTCCGTGACGCAGAAAGCGTACAGGAAAGCTTCACCAGGTTGCATCAAACATGAGGAAAAGAACGAATGCATTCCATCGCTGAACGCGGTTGACATTTTCGACATTTAATATCACATGTTTTTGTTTTGATTTCAGTGTAATTTCCTTTTTGACAAATAGGACATGTGTTAGGAATGGGTTGCGTGACTTTTCGACACCAGTTTAAATTCTTGTACATATGCGCCCCCAAAATTACTTTTGTCTTCATTGTTTCAACTGCAGGCAACAACTGGAGGTAACTCTTGGTTTACTTACGAGTTCCAAGACGTTGTTCGTTATACGTTTTTTGTTCGTTATGTGTATTTTGAATTCCTGAGCTCTTACGATACGTATCGTATACGTTAGCAGCCATTTTAAAGCATTAAAACCATGTACTAAACATCGAATGGTCTATACAATACGCTTTATTATAATGTATGTATGCGTTATGGTTTAACCTAGGCAAAGCAAGTGATGATCCTATTATATTATGATAGGGGGAATCACCGATTTCTTTCCCACGAGAAAACATTCTACGCAGCGTGGCATGTAAACAACGTTTTTTACTGGCTAGATTAGTTTTATTAACCAAGAACTGTTCAGTATAATTATCATATAATAATTTCTGATAATTATTGTAATAAATACATTTTAAAGGTTTATTTATTTATTTAAATCTTACAATTATATTCACTATACGTTTGGTATTTCGTTTTATAAGGAACTCTATCTGTTGGGGACTTTAAGACATTTTGAATGAATTGTGACGTTCGTTATAGCGAATGTTCGTAAACCGAGAGTTGTCTGTACATATTCTAACAATGACTTCGGTCCCTTTTGTTGAAACTGTTTTCCATCAGTTATCCTGCGCCACGCAAGTTTCCTTGTTTGAAGGAAAATGCGACAGACAAACAGGCGTGGACAGACCCATAAAATTTTCCTCACTCACGATAGAGCGTGAAGGATATCCAAAGATTGAAACTTCGGTCAAAGAACTGATGTGACCCATGATCACCAGACTTGAGTGCAGGCGCGTGCGCTGTTTTATAACCGATGTGTTATATGCGGACAGACGGACGGAAGGACGCAAATAATTGAGTGTTCCAAGATCCAATTTTGCATATACGTACAATAAAAATCTATGAAATTGATAACTGTCTCTGTGAACTATATCTGAATGTAGCCACGAACTGGACTGAAAATTTACACACCCCTTATTTTTTTTCTACCTCTCCCTCATTATTTAGCGAACAATGTAAGATTTTTCTGTTGTACTTCCAAGCAATTTTTCTTTATAGCAGTAATCTTGGCTTCCTTTCTTTAACTCTCTCGTGCGAGTATAAATATGACTTTTCAGACACGATGCATTTTGTTAGTTCAAAACAAAAACAAAAATATAAACACGATTGCTGTGTATTTACGGAGAGAATTGTGTTCCAGTGTACGTGACTCTGTCTGCAAGATAAAAAGTTTCTTTCACTTTATCAGATATTACTGTCTAGTTTATGAATATTTGTGTTTTACTGTTCTATAGCAATATGCGAACCTAAATACAAAGGGGGGCAGCGCTCCTGCTACAAGAATACTTTTCTGTGCAACACGAAAACAATGCCGTCTGGGAATTCTTTGTGGCATCTCATTTCTTAACTCTTCGACCTGTACATAGTGGATATTGGGGTTATTTTTGGCCTGAGCGTCGTAAGTAATATTTGGACCTAACACATAGGAAGTAATAGGAGGTTGGAGAAAATGCCGATGAATTTTATAGTCAGCAGTTTCACAAAACTTTATTCAGGTGATCAATTCTTTAAAATTCTTTTCAGAAATTAGGAAGTAAAGATACAACATGGGAGAGCTAAGCATAGATGCGAGGACACTATTCAAACCGGCCTAAGAATAAAATATTAGACTGTGTAATGAGTGAAATTGACTCACGATAGGTCTAGTAACGGATTCTTATGAATACGGTAATTAATCTGAAGGTTTCATAAAAGGTTGGGAAATTATTGACCAAGATGCAATTATCGCCTCCTCTTCTCAGAAAGGTCTTTGACCTATGCAATTAATTGAAGTGGTTGCTGTCACTTTTTTAACTGATCCAAGATGACTGTCTTCTGTAACGTTGCATCGCGCAGTCTGATAGAAGGTTATCGACGTTCGAGAGGTACTTGCTGTTTCCATTATCAGGGCGATGATCACCTCCGAAACGTCCGTTAAATTGAACCAGACAACACGGCGCAACATCTCAGAAGATAGTCATCTCCATACGCGCTGCCGTGAGAATCTGAAATGTCACCTATTAAACTTATCAAAATTATCATATTGTTAATGATAAAGTTGTGACCAAGTAACAGACGATAGGGGCGTATGAAGGAGAGTGGAGATGTTCGCCAAAGCTTCTTTAGACGTTTTCCATGTACTGTATACCATAGAGACATGTATCAGCCCATGTAACCATCCTCAAGCTTTTATTAAATATAATTTAAATTAACTCGAAATTTTCCTTGTTTTCATAACTGGAGATTTGGTGGCTGGTGGAATTATAAAGCAAATTTATAATACATTTAGATTAACAGGTTTTTACATTAACATTAAATCTGAGCTTGATCAAACTACGTATTTCTTAGACACGTATGAATTGCTGTTGTATCACATTGGTTTGTATTGTTTTTGATTAATCAGAAAAGAAACTACCTTTTCGTTCATGTATGGACCAAGTGGTGGAGGTCCACTCAATGCCGTTGTAGGTCTTTTGTCGTGTTAAAGTAAAGGATCGTAATATCAAATATATTTTTAACATCATGTGCGTGTCGTAATTTGTGGAATTGTTTATTTTATGAATATTTTTATGACCATTTTTAATATATCTAGAATATGAGGATATCTGTGGTTAAACAACTATTTTGATAAAACCCCGTAATCAGTATTATGTCTTAAGTATCATTAGGATGCTAACGCTGGCTTCTGGAAATGTTAATAAATATACGCGTACAGTACCTTGCAGCCTAAGTATAATGTTTTCTTTATTATATGGTTATTATAACAAGCAGTCGGCAGTAAAGGTATTATGCTGCTTAGATACATTAATTAATTATTTTTTTGTATTTCGTTAAATGTACATACACAAATGTTAGAAACAAGAAGTTTTGGTAATACTTTATGATGTCAACTCTTCTTCATAGACTTCAATCTATATTGTGAGGCAAGCTGGATCTATAAATTAATTATTAGAAAATATTGTGATCCATGTATTATAATTTGTTTTTCCAATATGGATTTTGAGTACGTTACATTTGTAGGATGTAGTAACAAATATTTGTAGCGTTTCCTTTTTTGAAAATGTTGGCATATAAGGATTTATTGTACAGAACTTGCAGGTAGCTGTGTTTGTGACCTACGTCTGCACGTTTTACATGACTGGCTGTTGTACTTCATTAGTTAAATGTAGATTTAACGCCGCTATTTTGATGTTCTACATTCTACGAAAATCTACCACAACAAAAGTTGTATATTTCCCGATGTTCTATTTCCACTCAGAATTTCATGACACTGCTTTACGTAGCGCTAGTATCACTTCCCTGTCGGAAGTTGCCACTGCATCAATATTTATATTACAGGTAGATAAGTTGTCCCTGGTAATTAAGCACCACGCCATGTATACGGGGAGTGGAGGTGTAGCTCCACGCATTCTTATACTCAGGCGAGATTAGCTTCATTCCGTGGCAGCTTTGTCCCAGGGTAAGAACCCGGTACGTATTGAATAGGAAGCTGTGTGAGTCTGGACGTTGTGCGGAAGAAAATAGTCCTGGCCCTGCCGGTAACCAAACCCTGGTCATTCTGTCCGTGGCGCAGTAATTATGCTGACTGACTGACTGACCTGTCCCGGCGTACACGAAATGTGAAGTGACAAATGGTAGCATGATGTTCATACCAACTTTAATCAAAGTAATTACGTTAGGATTGGCGTATTGATACACGGGGGCGTGATATATGGTGCGCTTATATTTTTTATTAAATACTGTGAGAAAGACAAGATAAAATGGTTATAAAAGTGAAACTGATGGACATCTTTTCCCATCGCCAACAAATGGTTTCTTATCCAACTTTATTTCATTTCATTTTTCCCCCTTGTTGGTGGAACTGTTTGGTGCTAGGCAATTCTTGCCACAGAAGTTGAGTGCGACCTATACCATTCAGGACATAAGTGGCCTAACTTATCTTCTGCGTTTTATAAAATTTACGACAGAATATTGGCAGCACGTGTCTCGTCGTTTTATTGCTAACACAACGATACAAAATTCATTTCTAAAATTTGTTTCACGCTCCTCTTAATATCAACTGAATCATTCTTGTGGTTAATACGATTTGTTGACTGAAAGCGGAGGATTATAAAGTCAAATTGATGTACTATGTTATGCTTCAGTCCAATACGGATAATCACAAAACCCCTTTTATTTAGAACACTTTCATTTACGGATAACTCAGCATTTTATAAAATTAATCACTAGATTATATATATATATATATATATATATATATATATATATATACATATACTCATAGGGAATTCGACATGTAGTTTCATTGATAACTATCCACATAAATTTGATAACGGATGAACTGACTTACTTACGCACTTCTTTTGTTGTATGCGAATCAATGGTTTCCACGTTACAAAATGGTAACAACATCAGATACTTCCTCCGAACGGGTTGTCTGGCTTGCAGACTGACATGCATTTGGGAGGAAACCGGTTCGAATTCCGGCTTGGAAACGGACTCACTGATTGCAGGTTTCTCATGGTTTTGTTCAGTCACACCATGTAAATTTCTGGAAAGCAGCATGTACCGTCTGCTGTCTCCGATATCCGTTACGGTTCATTATCAAAAACAGTTTAGTTCGATATAAAACACTCGCACATTCGAATCGTTTCTAATTCTGAAAGAAGTAATCAGTCGAAAGTGTCTGATTACAAAATTATAAATAATAAATTGGTAAAATGAACCTCATTTGTAACATTCAGTTTGCGATAGAAAATTATGTGGCGTGGAAGCGCGGACTCACATTTTTATTCTGTTTTGTGGGGCACATTGTACATTCTTGTGAGATTTGAGGTTATCACTGTGGTGAATGCTTTGTGAACTTGTAGGTGGGTACCACCATTTCGGAGAAACATCTTATCTGAAGATGGGGACAATTTGCCCCATCAAAACGTTACATAAGATAAGCATGTTATTATTATTATTATTATTATTTAGTGTTCTGTCTTACGACAGGTCCATTGCTCTGCCCAAAAAGAGCTCTCCAGTTTACACTTGTAATTAATTCTTGTACACATTTCTGTTGTTTAAGTGAAGGAAATATATGTTTAACTTCTTAGAATGGCATTAGGCTTAGAGAGAACCTTTGATATCATAATTAGTCAAAAAACTAGTGATGCAGGAATGGACATTATTTGCTCTTAATGGTCGAGGATGACATTTGTGACTCGGAGACATGAAGTAAGAAATAGCTGGACAAAACTGCATGAGGATCTTTGTGGTCTGCATTCTTTTCTTAATATCATTAGAGTGAAAAGGGATATGATGGGCGGTTCGTGTAACTCGTATAAGAAATTTTATACCAGATGTTTTAGGAAGCACCAAAAATATACTCGTCTTTAAAATAATTTTAAACTGGTGTGAATATGATTTAATTGAAGTGGGTAAGAACAGAGTCTATAGTGAGCTCAATAAATAAACAAATAAATAAATGTATCTAATTAGCTATCTTTTTAACTTAGGTCCTGGATCATGACGTAGCTGAGTTCTAAAATACACTATTAAAACGTTCATGCTTTTATATCTCTGTAGCCAGGGAATAAAGGAGGTTAATATTTTCTGTGTTATTGTCTTGTCCTGTCTAATGTCTTACTATCTTCCCTAACAAAGCAACAAATACTTTAGCACTCCAGTCGATTTATCGTATCTGGCATTTTAGCAAGAAACCTGCATCGCATGCAGTCTGGTATGGTTGAGTGCTTTGTTCACTGGGATGACAACAAAGAGTGAGCCAGACACTACACGCTATTCTAAGTCACCGCAGAACAAAAATGGCATAAGTTATTTGAGAACCAGTTTTTTTTTGTATTCATCTGGAATCAGCAGAGAATGTAAAATACAAGATGACATTTAAAATTTGTGTGAGAAAACCTTCCGAGAAGAAATCAGTTTTTTAAGCCCAGCCTCACGTCTGAGAGCAATTGGTAAAGAGTATCATTATCATGAATTGACTTTTAGGCTGTTCGACTTCTTAGCTTTTTTAGAACTTACAACAATTAATTTGTTGAAAGAAATATCTATCTGTGAGCCTTGATGTGAGCAGGAAGATGACGTGATAGAGTTCGTTTTCATTTTGATTTTCATCATCGTGAATTGGATCCTTAAAGTGTTTCGACTCTAGAAATTGTGTTTATTGATCAATCATTTTTCTAGCATCTTCCACTTATTTTACCTTTTGTTTTGCATTGATAAGGACTGATAGGCCTACTAGCATAACATTAACTAGCTAACTAGATAAATAATTAATTAACCTCCTCAATGGAGCAGAGTTGTTCTTGAAAATTTAATACTGTACTTAGTCAGCTAATCCAAACATTTCCCGTCTCTTACAGAACTCGAATGTCCATTATCTGATTCGCAGGGGCCTGCCACTGGACTCCATCCTGATCTAGATTAATCTAGTTAACTTCCTCATCGTATTTTATACGAAAAGACCCATTTTAATATTACCCCACAATCAACGCCAAGTACTCTCAACTTGTGTAGTCGATTCAGATTCTACAATTTAGTGTGTTACGAATTATGTGTCCTGCCCTTTGCATGCTTATTGATTTTGACACTGGCGAAGATTACGAACTAATAAGTTTCTCAATATGCACTTTTTTCGGCCTCATGTTACTTCTTACTCATAGATCCATATAATATCCGTAGCAGGATCTTGTTTACAAACACCTTAAATCTGTGTTTTCCCTCTAGGGTAAAAATTTAAGTTTCATGTCCATGCAAAACAACAGGTAAATGTAGGATTTGATATTATCACGGCGGTGAGTCTGAAGATGACTGTCTTCTGGGTTGTTGCGCCGTGTAGTCTGGTAGAAGTTTACCAGCGTTTCAGAAGTCCTTGCTGCCTCCATCAACAGGCTGACCTCTGAAACATTGGTAAACTTCTACCAGACTACACGGCGCAACAACCTAGAAGACAGTCATCTTCACAACAGGTAAAGTTTTATAAGTTTTATACGTTTTAATCCTTAGATATTAACGTAGGATATGCGAGGACACAATATTTTAACAGAATGATAATATGACTGACTTTTCAGAAGATATTACTGCCTCAGTTATGAGGTCGATAGACTTTTTAACGACCAGAGTACTTAGTTTATGACAGAAACTTTTTTGGCCGTTATTAAGAAAATAGCAAGAAATGAACCTGTTATTAGCTTCGCCTTATCTGCCTGTTTGTCCCCATGTAACAATTTGAAAATAACTGTAGATTTTCACGAAATTTCAGATTGGGAAATTTTAATAAACTTTGATCAAATATTAGAATTTCATTTAAAATCACACAATATCGGGCACTTTGCATGAAGACCTACATACACTTATGCACGCATCTCCAGCATTATTGGCAGAAAATAATGTTTCGAACAAAAATTGTGGAGACTATGAAACATTGTGCCTAATATACCTTTTCTTAAGTGTTGTCATGTTTTGAGAGTGTTAAACGAATGGATTATTATGCTGTGTCTCCTTACTACTCCAGAACTTTTGGAGTAACTTTAATCAGATATTATATTGGAGCACATTGATTGTCCGCCCCCATCTGTTTTACGCTGTTCGTAAGAGGGAGTCAAAGTTATTCACGAATTGAAAATCTGGAGGCAGTAAGAGTGAACGCTCCAGTACTGTTTTTCTTGTTGCTGGTGAATGCGTTTTCAACTCTGTTCTACAGTATTTGCCCAACAATCGAAGTTAAAATCGTTTACATGCCCTGTATACTTTTGCCTCTTCCTACGAGTGCTTTTGTTATTTTATCCTTGTTTGTGTTGAATTCATGAATGTGTTTGTTGTTTTGATGTATTTTACTTCTGTGCCTGTCAGGAGTCAGAGAATGGATTATTTTCGATCATGATTTTTTAATCTCTGCCTCAACAAATTTCTCCCTATGGGCACATAAATATTTTTGTGTTTCACACGCGGTAATTTTTACACATTTGTTATCAGTTTAAGTAACTAAAAAACTATCAGATTAACTAAGGAACTAATGACCGCCACGGTGGTATAGCGGTCAGGACGCTGAGCTTGTAATCCTGGGGTCCCGGGTTTGATTCCCGGTGGTGTCCGGATTTATAACTTGTGTTGGGCAAGGTCCAGGTATCACGGAGTTTTCCTCTGGGGCTTCCCCGGTTTTTCCGTGGCATCCCAACAATTACTCCATTTTAATCATCTTTAGATACTAAGCACACAGAAGAAGGCAATGGCAATGCCTAGGAAACATGAACAGAGGGATCTTGTTCATAATGTCACCATGGGTCGGCTCCGACCCGATGGTACAAAAAAAAATAGCAACTATCTCAGTTTTGTACGACCCTTCTTGAGAATGTTAAGGTCCCCAATGTGATCAGGATTTACCCCCACTTTTATGAAACCCGAAAGTTTATTTTTGTCTTTTCTCAGGTCCGTCGTTAATTTAATAAAACCAATTCACTCCCTCACGTCTTATTTTACTAAGACCCATTTAATATTAGCCTCTCGTCTCTGTCTAGGTCTTCCAAGCCGTAATTTTCTTTTGGTCTTTCCGACAAAAATATTTGTATATATGATTCATTTCCTGTGTTTTCTTTCTTGATATAACCGCCCTAGCTTAATGACCGACTGTATTCATTAATATAAAAGTTATTTTCATTTTGTGCACACATTAAGGTTATACAGTCCCACATCTGAAATTCTTTAGGCAGCCAAATTCAGTAACAACAACGCATACACGAAATAAAATTATGATGCTTGCCTTTCTTCTTTTGTGCAGTCAGTAGCCATTTTATCTCGTTAACTACAGTGACCATTCCGTACATCAGCATTGAAATACTATAGTAATCTATTTTATACACAGAATAATGAGATAAAATTAATAAAACGAGTAACTTAATTGTAAATCGGATAAGTAGAAATGAAAAGGTAGGCCACTTAACCCACTATAGTTCCCTTGCATCAAAAGCTCTTCTCTGTGTGGTCTTCGTTGTTGACCGAACAAGATCAGTCTCTCTGTTGTGTAGACCACTTTTTTATATACCCTGTCACTATTACATGTTGAGACAGGGAAAAACAGTTCTTACATTCTTATTATTAACTTACATCGCTTACATAAAGAGATAGATTTGAGAGTACCATAACTTGGAGTGTGTCTGTAATATTTAATATCCTTTGAAATAATTAACTGACAGTCATAAAAATTGTTATAATAATTATGACATTCTAATTATGTCATATATGAAACAACTCCCAGATCATGGGGTCTATTTGGATAAAACTCTACAGTTTGTCGAGAAAACTGGTCTCTGGTTAAAAATACTGCTGCTTCTTCGGATTACAACTGTACTCATACAGGATTTTTTTATTTTATCATGTACCTTCAGGAAAATGTTTAAAAGTACCTTAATGCTTTAAAGCCGAAGCTTCCCTAAAGAACCTTAGATATAAGTTTAAATTGTGGGCTCATGTGTTTGTTCGCTTATAACTCAAGAACGGATATACCGATTTCCACCAAGCTTCACCTGTTTTTTTACCCTGAGACCAAGAAGATATTATAGGAGAATCAAGAAACCGGAAAAAGTGACATTAGTTGGATTACCGCAAGGCCTTTTCGTATAGCTCGGAAACTAGGCACCATAAAAGAATGGTGCCTTGACCAAAGTCGCTAGTTTCGAAGTTGAGATCACAGGAACCAGAGTGTCGAAAAATTGCTCTGGGTTCGATTCAAGGTTGAGATGGTTTTTGTAGCTCGGATCCTAAATCTGTCCTTGGTTTGAGTCCTGATGACGAAGTTTTATTGAACTCTAAGCGCAAGAGAAAAAACACCACCAAGGCAAATGTTATCTTTTCTGGAGAAGACATTTCAGGGGCGAAGATCACAAAACCGGAAATTGTTCTCAGTTCGGGTGTGGTGAATGTTTTTGGATTAGGGATAATTATTTCTTTAATATTCAATGATACTTGACCCTCTGGATGACATACACACGAACCCAGGATGAAAGCCCCGACGGTGGGCATTACAACACCGACACAAGACGCTATCGTTTGCGTATATGAGCCTAGAAATACCAACAGACACGATACTGACACACCGACGCCGAGCGCCGGGGCGCTTATGGACGCGACACCGACTTTAGATTTCATTCTTACAAACGTAAGCCCAGGGAAGCCACAACTCATGACGCTGGAAAGAACGTCGAGCGTCTTGACGCCTCTTGTTGCGATGTCGACTCAGAACACCAAAACCAAACCACTTAAAGCCTCGGGAAGCAATATGGTACGATGCTGGAAAACCAAAGTGCAGCGTCGCGACGCCAAACAATATATAATGTCTACGCCGCTCGTAGATATTTAGAGCTAGAATCTTTAGATCGTGCAGAATAGCACAGTCTCCACATCAAATTTTATCAAAATTCGTCCAGTGTGATTCTCGCTATGCACTTCGTGCAAAGAACGCATGAAACTGATGTTTCAGAGGTGCTTGTTGCTTCCATCATGATGGCAACATTCCAGAAGATAGTCTTCTTCATTCGTTTCGCCATGAGAACCAAAAATTTCGTTTGGCTCAATATGAATTTGAATAATGGGGCTTTATAAATACGTTCATTAACGTTCTGGTGGCGTAGATGTACTAAGTCTCATGGTCATGTAAATATTTCAACTAGGGCTACTTAATGAAGACTTCGTAGAGGCCGAGCGAGAAGGACTGATTTTGTTTGTGTGAAATGGACCCATCCGAAGCACGCGCTAGAGGGGTGTCAGCTTCTGTTGGTTTGTAGCTCTAGTTGTGTTTAGTTCGGTGCGTCACAGCAGCTGAGGCTGTTCGACCCCCACTACTACCGAACTCAACCTCTTTCGGCTTACGCTTCGCGTATTTAGGTGCCATGTCTACTAGCGCGAGCTGTAGTAGTGGGTAGTTTAATGTAGTCGTCTGTTTGTGAGTAATTTCCCAACCAGTCTAACTCGTGATTAGTCATATGTCCTCTTAATTCCCAGTGTTTTAATAAAGAGAATCCGAGCAATGTCAAACCAACATTTGGCTGTTACAGACTAACCTTTGAACCGCATACTCTTTCATTACAACTGCCGGTTAGCCAAAACCCAACAAGGGTACGAAAGAAGTCGTTTTTATTCGTATATTTTATCCTGATGGGAGTACCAGCGTGTGTAGTGTGAGAGAATCCAATAATATTACATTTCGTCCGTTCCATAGAAGCTCGTACCTTGCTTTGAAATTAAGCTCTACTATATAGCGTACTTTTACCTAGCGGAATTTAATAGGGGTATAGTATCCATGAGGGATCTTTTGGTTTGGAAATTGGAATAATATGAAACTGTTTTTAAATTTGTAATTTGGGCATTATAACATCCATACTGTATCCTCGTTACAAATTGTAGTCTAAACATACAAGACACAGTGGGAATGCAGTAAGAAGTGACTCTACGCTTCATAATTATCCAGTTCCACATAAACTTGAATAATACAATTGCTTTAGAATTTGAGAGAAACGGTAATAATTGATCATATAATTATCAAGCCATATATTAACTAGGGTCTACAATTTATGCTGTAACGGCCTTGCTTGCATTGCGTGCTCGGCCGAGTGCACTGTTGGTGTGGGATAGAGATAGCGTGTTCTTCCCGTGAGTCACAGGCGAATCAGTTTCAGTGCCGCTAGTAACAGCGAACTACGAATATTTCTCGTCACTAACACATGTTATTACATTAATTTTCTTACCTTAAATCACAAAAGATGTTCAAAGTGACTTCCTTGTGCTTGCAGGCAAGCTTCACATCTCGTTAACATGTTTCGAAATACTTGACGAAGCTCTTCTTGGGAAATTGCCGAAATGAATTGTGGTTTCCTGTTCTTCTTTTTATCCAAAACTGATCCCGTACTACAAAATTTTTTTATTAATCTCTCTATCGTGGGCCTGCTAGGAACACTTTCACCGGGAAAATGTCTGCGATATTTACGGCGGCATCTTCCGTAGGATGAATATTTGGCATATGTTTCGACTAAGAACACACGTTGCTTAATACTGTACACCATATTATCAACGTCAATCCGCGACGAGAGACGCAATGAAACTGATTCGCCTGTGACTCACGGGAATAACACGCTATCTCTATCCCACACCAACAGTGCACTCGGCCGAGCACGCAATGCAAGCAAGGCCGTTACAGCATAAATTGTAGACCCGGTATTAATCCGTATAGCTAACGAATAGCTGTCTGTCTACTTATATACCAACTAATCAACCAACCACTTGTTTTTGTAGCAAAGTAAGTGCATAATTTGTAAATTAAAAAAGTTAGTGGCCTACTTAGCTAACTGCTTAACAAATTAAGTAACTATCTAACTAACTGTATAACTGACTACCTACCAATTTAAATTAATTATAATTTATTTAACTGGTGAACTAGATAACTTAGTAACTAACGCCGAAATTTTGTAACCGAGGACCACATCCGACATCTTTACTGACATGATAACATCAGATTTATGAAGTACTTTAGTTAGCAGTGTGGATAAATGGTTATGACAAAAGACATTAGGTTGTTGGGCATATAGCGAATTAAAATGCATGTATGTAGGTTATTTTGTAGATTGTTACCGACGTTTCAGATAGACACGTAGCCTCCTTCGTCAAGAACATATCTTCGCTTCAGTTATTATTAATTAGACTTTCTGGCCTCTTGTATGGGAATTCCTCATAATCTATAAAACTAACATGACAGAATCGATTGTTATCATACAATTGTATTGAGCACTACAATTAATCACATATTATTTTTTCTACTATTATGCCATTACTATATTGGAACTTCATGGCTGTGTTTCAATGATGGTATTGTGTTTTTGTAACTCTTTGAATCTTACGAAAACACAGACACATTAGAAATAAGTGTTTATCTTTATGATCGTCTGCATTTGTATTCATTAAATACGCATTTAATTAATCTCTTTATTCCCCACACGATTTTAGGTGTAATGTAATACACTGACATGGCGATCATGTGAAATATATGTTTAGTTTCAGTTTTTAGATTGTAAATTTTGGTATAGATACAAGTACATGTAGAAATTGTGTATGAAATATTCTTTCTGTATTAACGATTATAAACATGGCGGTTATATCTGACAAATATACAAGGTGCGATCGGAAAGTTTCAAGACTGTGTCAATAGAGGGCGAACCGGATGTAGTACGAGCTTCTGCCGCTAGGTGGTGCGGCCTACATTCATAGTAAATCAGTGTGCCAGCCGGCATCATCGAATTAGCATTTGTTTCTTAGTTACGGGCGTTTTGGTAGTGCATTACACCGACCCTCCTGCGATTTCGGAATGGCGTGTGCATCAAATTTTGCCAAAGACTCGCCAAAACGGCTACGGAAACCTATGAAATGCTAAAGCAAGCATTTGGGGAGTCCGCAAACTTTTGTGTGGCATTCACGTTTTAAAAATGGCCGAACCTCTGTCGATGATGACGAGCGTTCTGGACGACCATCTTCGAGCACAACGCCCGAAAATGTTACGAAGATCGACGTCGTACCATCAACGACTTGTGCGACATTGTTGGGATAGGCTATGGGACCTGTGAGCTGATTCTAAAGGAAGAACTCCACATGCGACGCATCCTGTCTGAGGCCCAGAAGCAGAATCGACTTCTCGTTTGTCAGGAGCTCAAAGATCTTGCAAGAACCGACCCCAGCTTCCTTTCTAAGCTCCGTGTGACTTCTTCCTCTTTCCAAAGATGAAAATTCAGCTAAAGGGGAGGAGATTTGAGACGATAGAAGAGATTCAGGCAGAATCGCAGATGGTGCTTGACAGGCTGACAAAGAAAGATTTCCCGGGATGCTTCCAGGCTTGGCAGCGGCGCTGGGATCGTTGTGTTCACTCCCAGGGGAACTACTTCGAGGGTGATGGATGAATTTAATACCTGAGATAAGTGTACGGGTTTTTATAGGCGCAGTCTAGAAACTTTCCGATCGCACCTCGTATCATAATCGAACGTTTCCTGGTTAAAATTTAACAGAAATTTGTCCCAAAATTAGCTATTATATTTTTAGTGGTAGCTTCAAATATAGACAAACATTTGAAGGGAGGTGTGCTTTAGATATATATGTTATATTGTTCTTAATTTTTATAAAATATAGTTATTTTTATTCTTTATTTTACAAATGTATTGTCACGAAAGAAGTTTGTTAGGCGTTTCTGTCGTCTTATTTGTTTAACTTTTGTGGCAATAAGACATATAAGCACCGATACTTTAAACATAAAGAGATTTATAAGATTTCAGGTTCTCACAACAGCGAGTACGAAGTTGGCTGACTTCTGGGCCGTTGCGCTTTATAGTCTGGTAGACGTTTATCTCATCGCCCTGATTCAGCCAGCAAGGACTTCTGAAACGTTGGAAATTTCTACCAGACTACCTGGCGCTACAACCCAAAACACAGTCGTCTTCATAAAAGAATTATTTGCTGATTATTAACATGTTTTCATATCGTTACGGAATTTTCATTAGGCCGCAGCACACCTTCCAATAGGCGCAGATTGCATATTAATACAGTTACCTAGCTGGTTTACAATCATATAGCAGTACACTGAGCAAGTTTCTGTAGCGATAAACCCCGAGGTTATTGCTCAAAAGATACACGATTCGGATTTTGGCCGTGATAGGCCTGTGCTGATTTACGGCTGACTTTTCCTCAGTATCAACATAAGCGTCTTCATACTGGTATTTATTCATTATTTTATGCTTGGGCTGACTTCAGGTAAACGTCATTAATATCAAGTACACCACCTCTTCCTTCTAAGTCATTTTCTGTTCATCATTTGTGTTTTCATTTTATCTCATTCGATGTTATAATATAACATCTCCAGTCATGGACAGAAATTTTATAGGTATGTTCTCTGCCATTAACTTTGTAATGGCAAAGCAAAACCTGTCAGAACATGAGCGGGATAAAAATATTATTTTTCTTTCCGATGTTGGCATTCTTGTTCATACTGCCTACATGAACAATGTTTTCAGGACATTTTGCATATAATACGAGATGAATCATCCCATTTTCTTCTGGGATATTATTTGTTTGCATGATCCTATTCTTGCAATTATGGGAAGATAATTGCAAACTATATCACATGGATATGAGCTATAACGACCTCATTACCTTCTTTCACTTTTGGTTTTAATTTCTATTATTTTATGAACTGTACAATCTCCCTTTTCATGAGGTGTTGAAACATTATTCTGTGTCTGACGATGTCTGTCTTCTGGGATATAATCTTTCTGCCTCCATTATTAGGGCAATGATCGCCCTGATGATTGAGGCCGCCAGCAAATCTGAAACTCTGGTAAACGTTTGCCTTACTACAAGAGCCAACGTACCAAAAGATATTCATCTTCATCCTCGCCCTCGTGACAATTTGAAATCTCATTATTATTCTCTGATGTCTTGGATATTTTGCGTTATGTATTATATAGCAAAGTCCTGTCTAAAACATCTTACATCTCACAATACTCTGTAAAACTAAACTTTTCAACGCTCTTTACGACTTTCTATTATGGATTCATTTAAACTTTATCGTGTAGCATATTTCCATGATACTGTATAAATTATATTGTTGTATAACCACAAATAGTTTGTCTTCTTTGTTGATAGATGGCGGAACACATTCCTTTCGTGCATCTTATCAAACATAACGCAAGTTCAGACTAGAATGGCCGTGCTTCTAAGCGAAATATCTCATAACATGGAGAGACTAAAAAGACGGATTTCCACATGAAGAATCTTATTTTGTTTCCTGCTTAGAATAATAACGAGCTGTGCCGTCTATGTCAGATAGGGCTGACCTATTGAACCGTAAACCAGACTGGTACAACTGACTGAGCTCACCTTGCCCATAGGCTGCTCCCGAGTGGCTGTTGAATAAAACTGCACAACAATCAGTAAATTAAAAGTGAGAGTTTTCATTACATACAGACTGAGTTCATTCGACCCTTACCGTCGGTATTCTTTATTAGAAATATGACCAGAATTTACAAACAATGCTGCCACATGATAGTCTTGATATTACGCAGATATACAGTGTGTCGACAAAGTCTCTTCGGGGTTTTGAAAAATTGTTGCGGGCAAACAAATTGAGCTAGCCACATGCGGTTTGCGACAGATTACAGTGAAACTCTGAACGGTTTTTTGCCGCCAACAGGTGGCATAAGCGGCCATCTTTACGTTTGTCAGTCAGTTGTTTATGAAATGGCGACTGTGCAGGAACGCGCGCGTTGTGTGAGATGACGTTTTGAGACAAAATCAGTCACACAGACTCAACGAAATTACAGCACACAGTTCAATAAGCAACCTCCGAATAATAATGCAATAAGAGACTGACAACGGCGCTTCCTAGAAAATGATAGCGTCCATGGTCACAATATAAGTGGCAGACCGGGTGTAAGCGATGAATGTGTGAAAAGAATCCGTGAATCGTTTGTACGAAGCCCTACAAAATCCACACGACGAGATTCGCATGAATTGTTACTCCCACGTTCAACGGTACACAAAGTGCTACATAAGAGGTTGAGGTTATGTGCACCTCATTGGGTCTGCAGGTACGCGCGTACCTAGACAGGACATTTCCAGGAAGATGGATCGGCAGAGACGGTCCAATGCCTTGGCCTCCACGTTCACCAGACATAACACCACTGGATTTTTTCCTGTGGGGTTATGTGAAGAGCAATGTGTTCCGAACACCAGTTAACAGACTTGATGACCTGAAGACCCGTATCAGGAATGCGATCTCGGCTATTCCAGCGGACATGCTCCACAGAACATGGCAAGAGCTCGAATATCGTCTGGACGTTCTCCGTGCTACCAAGGGAGCCCACATCGATGTCTACTGAGGTCAGTAAAAAACGTCCAGAGTTTCACTGTAATCTGCCGCAAACCGCATGTGGCTAGCTCAATTCGTTTGCGCGCCACAATTTCTCAAATCCCCGAAGGGACTTTGTGGACATACTGTATATTAAAGATGGGAGAGATGTGGTCCCTGGTCGGAAGTTAAAAGTTAATAAACTTTGAATAACACAGTAATTATTATATTTTAGTTTATTGTACATAGTTGTCTGTCTTTATTCCGTTGGAGATAATGGCACTTCCTTCCGGAACGTATTGTTTCTAGTGCTGGAACAAAGGAAAACCGATTTGTCGAATGTTGAATGGCATCTCTTACTGACTGCATAGCTTTTTTAAGTTCATTACGTTTCATATGATTAGATTTTCATTGGTTACTGTGAAATGTCAAATGTTGTGCAGCGTATATCTGAAACAGGATTTAAATAAAAGAAAATTATCAGTACCAGAGGAACAGAAATCTTGTTCGCTGCAGTTAATATCAATGACCCAATACATCTTTTGTCTCATCTCGCTAAGTCCACCCTAAAGAGAAAAATATCCTAAGTTAAATGTTCATCGATAAAATACACATGTTATATGCCAATCAATACCTGTCTTAAACTCGCATAATTCCGGAAAACCACGTGTATGTACACATTCGAGGGCTTTGTCCAACCTTCTGCTGTCGACTTGCTAGCCGCTCGATTTGTAATTCTTTACACGAAGCAAGTTGTTGAAGTAAGGTTCATCCGTTTGCTGGACTATGTGGATGATCGCGGAAATAATGAACGGATACATTAAATTCACAATTGTTTAAAATTCTTTAGATCGGCCGTTTGCATTATGGCATTTTACACTGCAGCTGCTTAGTCTGATAATCTGACTAGAAAGGGCAAATGCGTCTGAAACATACGTTTAATTTTTGTACGACGTCTGTATGCTATCTAGGCACACGATATAACGGATTTCGATTACATTTGAGATTTGAGGCCTATGTTACAGACTGCTGTGGAGATTTAATCTTTATCCACATGAATTTAATGTATCCCATGACTTTTAAGTTGGATTTCATAAAGTTTGTAAATAAAAAATTGTTTATTAGGCCTACATGAGACATCTGAGTTTCTCATGGATTCCTATGGGTTGTGACGCCGTGTGGTTTTGCAGGTAAGTACCTGTCCTCCACCCACCAGAAAACCACGACGTACGATTAAAACATGTTAAACATATTTATGTAGAACGTAGAGATTATAACTTATTTATAACAGTCTTTGTTATATTGCACGTACAGTTACCTGTTGTGCAGTAAATTAATCAGTAATATTTATAGACCTACTGTTGAGTAGTTCTATGACCTATACACCTGCACCTGTAATAATTAAATATGAATTCATCCTCTCTCATAAGTATATGAACAGAACTATCGTTTTTCCATACTGGATACTGGAAACGACCCGTTCTTCAAGTGCCTGAGCACTGCGGATCCCAACTTTTCGTTGGCTTCATCTATGGACATTCGGTAGGACTCCATGGACGAGGGATCGGCCCGGCGCAAGGCCTCTACTTGTACACAGGACAGCACAACACAGAAAAACGCGGACAAGGCTTGAGTGGGATTCAAACCCACGGTCCCAGCGACCAAGCGGCACAAGGTCCATGCCTCAGACCTCGCGGCCACTGCGGACCCCCGTTTCTCCATACCTTTCATTTGTTTGAAGTTCGGTCGAAGTTTCACAGAGTTGGAGCTTACTACATAATATTGCGTCTGGGCGTCTACGGTTCAGAATGAAATTACATTATATTATTTCCGCCACCAGTTTCCTCAATATTCCGCTCTGACCAACTCATGCATTGCCCTTTGTCTCGGTTTAACCATGCAGTGCTGTAATATACAGACGTGACACAAATAGATCAACTATATGCTAAAGAGACATAAGTAGCAGTTACTTGGTAGCAAACCGAAAATATCTTGGAACAGACTTTGAGGTTTGTCATTATTGATTGGTTTTTTTTGGGGGGGGGGGGGAGATTTGAAATGAGTGGAGGAACATTTTGGTCTCAAAACTTTAAGGGAGGAGTCCGTGGGCTATCTAGGCACAGGTGGCAGAATAATATTAAATTAATCTAAAAAAATAGGTGAGATTGTGGACTTTATTCAGTTAGTTCACGACACCATCCGGGTAAAGGCTTTTAAGAACAAAGTCATGAAAGATGATGACCATCTTCTGCGATACTTCGCTTTGTAGTCTGGTAGTTGTTTAAAGACGTTGAAGTTGAAGAAGGGTAAAGAGTAAAGGACTGAGAGTGAACGGAATTAAGAAAAGGAGAGCAAAGCGAAAGCTGAAGAGACAGAAAAGAAAGAAGAGGAAAGGACAGAAAAGTAATTTTTTTGTAAACGTAATACTAATATAATGTGAAGTACAAATTTTGAAATATTTTATATACAAGTGACTCCATCTAATCTGTTTCACGTTTTACTGAAATTTAAACGGTTTTGTGCTCGAGTACAAGTCTTTGCAGTGGCTCTAATGCACATGGCAGTGGCTTAGTTGCCCTGTACAGTGAAGCTTGGCTGGATCAGCAGCAGCAGCCCGCAGTCACAGAATTCTTGTTATATTCAGTAACCCGAATTAAATAACGACATTTTCCACGGATGCGTAGGAGCTGATGCAGACCCTCTGCGGAGACTAGATTTTCCTTTCTAAAATAATGGTCGTGTCTACAAATTTCACTGTTTTTCGATGTATCTTAAAGTACCGTCAGCTTGATTGCTTCTCTCTCCACATTCCACTTGCCTTAAACGTTCACCGTAATCGGAGCTTGATAAAATTTTGTGTTAGGAGAATTGATT
This sequence comes from Zootermopsis nevadensis, assembly GCF_000696155.1. Next base: position 1,191,196 of record NW_019059959.1, on the reverse strand, counting down.
AATTTTTTCCATGCTGTAAACGAGATGAAACATCTAGAACTGTACCTCTTCCGCCACTTATAAGTCGTGGTGGTGTCGTAAACAATCATTTATCGCCACTTGTGGGGAGTTAAAACTAACAATGTGTAGATTTTTGGTGGTTTATGGCATTTAGGATTGCTTCTTCACATAGTCTTCTAGTTTCGTACCAACGTTTTGGGGGAACATGCCGTCTTCATGTTCGGATCTGGATTAAGCAGGGTAACATTCTACAATCTGTGGATTTTCATCCAATTAAATGAGCAGGTGAGAGGTAATATCACACCAAAGTGGAGATTCATAAGTATTTTAGTGTACTGTAATATTGTATTTTATGCATATTATGTATTTTAACAGATGTATTTAATTCGCATTGATGTTTATTTGCTGCAGATATAAACATGGATCTGAAAGTATTTCTCTTTTCATGCCGTTAAATGTTCATGAAATTGAAAGTCATATAGTCTACGTTTGATATTGTGTATAAAATTTTTTGAACTGAGTCCTTTTTTAAATTTTTAAGTATTCTGGATGGACACGAACTGCTATTAAATTTGTAGACGTTTTTGTAGATCCCAATACCAAATTTCGTCAAAATTATCCCTTTACTTTGGGATACAAAATATACGAACGGACAGATTGACAGACACAATCTTTGTGTGGTGTTCTGTTTATGCTCTTAGTGTAGAGAACATGCAGGAAAGCAAATATAGATGACAGTACAGCTATCAATAGAATAGCTTAGCATGCAGTAATGATTTAAGATCTTTTGTTATTTAATATGTATGCACCAAAATGAGTAATCCTGAGATTATTAAACGACGAAAGTTATATTGAGTCAAATGGTATCGGAAGCTGATAATGAAGTGTAACTTGTATAATGATTTGGAACGTGAGATTGGTCCCTATTCTGGCATTATCTTGAAGGCTGAGTAAAATAGCAAGACACTTCATCAAGAACAACTAATAACACACCCGAGGTTCCAAGCGGATATTCCCCGAATTCAAATTAGGAAGTTTAAAATTTTGAAGAATGAAGTTAACCAAAATAATTTTAAAAATTGTAGTTCTTACTTAAATAAAACACAACGTGTCTCCATTACCAAGATCAGTTGTTTAGCGGCATTTTGGGATATAATCGCTGTTTATTCTGGGAAAGAAACGAAAGCCATAAATGTCGACAAAATTATTATTATTATTATATTATAATTTATTATTAACTGTAAATGGGTTTATACCCGGAGACAGTGGTGCTACAATAACACACAAAAAACCATAAGAGACAACAAAACAACACACATCACACAAAATAACACACTACCCTCAAAATAAAGCAACTCATAAGATTACAAAACCATAAGGCACACACATTACACACTCCACCAGACTGTTCAGATCCATCTGCATCTTTTCTATATATTTACTATTTATAATTTTACTATATATTATGCAGTCATCTGCGGAAAGTCTAATAGTCGATTCAATGTTTCTCCAAATATTATTTACGTACGCGAGGAACAGAAGTGGACCCAATACACTCCCTTTCGGTACATCTGACGTTAATCTGACTTCCTCTGATAATTGCCCGCCTACTCTAACTCTGCGTTCGGCCCAAAAGGAATTCCCTTACCCATACTACTACCCTCGAGTCCATGCCCGAGGCCGCGATTTTCGTGAGCAGCCGATCATGAGGAACTCAATCGAAGGCCTTCGAAACATCTGTTATAATCGCGTCTAACCTGCCTCCGTTATCCAGTGAGTCTGCAATGTCCTGGCAAATCGTGATTGCTTGACTTTCACATGAATATCCCGGCCTGAACCCATGTTGACCTTCGAATAACCAATTCTTTTCCTCCCAGATTTTCCTCAGGTACGATGCTATAACGTGTTCCATTTGTTTGCAGACCACCGAGGTTAAGCTGACCGGTCTGTAATTTGTGACCAATGATCGATCAAGATTCATTTTAAGTTAAAGCATGTAAGTTCCTATGGTTAATGTTACACTAACCTACTTGAAATTGTTGTCTGTCAAGATACTGCATGTTGGAAATGTTTCCTAATGTATCCTTTCTGATTTACCATTCTAATTAACAGTAACTGCATACGTCTTTCTATATAATGCTAAATTAGTGGGTTCTGTTGGAGGCAGCAATCACCTCTCGAACGCCAGTAAACTTTCGCCAGATTACATGGCATACCAACCCAGATAATAACCGACTTAATGCTGAATTACACCTAAAACATTATAATAAACTATTCAGCAAATTTGAACACGATAGAAAATGTGGCATGAGTAAGTGCGTTAAAATGGTTTGGTCATGACACTTGAAATTAAGAGGCTTGTTGCGAGATCAGTCCGTAAATGACGTATTAAATAAATGGTATATGAGATTGCGGACTGAATCCAGCTGGCTTAGGGGAATCCAATGCTAAGCGCTTCTGAACGCGGTAATTAGTCTTTTGATTGAACAAACGCGGGAAATTTCTTGATTGACTTTATATTTCAAGAAAACCTCTACCCCGTGGTGTTAGTTATTAAGCCGATGATGGTTTCATTTTAATGTTTCCTTCCCAGTTCACGCCTTTTCAGTCTGACATTATTTTAAGTTCCTCTGACGCGTATTTATATTTGTACTTTAAAGATTTTTTTCTGCTTGTGTTTGTCCAGATTAACGTGGGCCAGCTACAGCCGTTTAATATCGTAGATTACCTTGCATTTCTGATGGACTCATTTATAAAACATGCATAGGCTAGTTTAACTAACTTCAAGTGAGATGCAATTTTTTAATTTTAGTCTATTTTATCACCATTATTCTCGTAATATTGCACGAAGTCGACAAAATGAACTCTTAATGGTGAGGTCGAAAATATGTGTGATACGTTATCATGAATTGATACTATTACATAATATAGTAAGTATTCTATGCATTTTTCTAAATGAAACTAAGAGTGGGAGGAGACAGTTCAAAACCACATATGAAAATCCTATTCTGTGATTTTGTTTAGTACATATGTTACCGGCAATGTATAGAATGCGTAAAGTCAGTAGGCAAAGTATGATATAAATTGTAATGTTAATGTTGTTTAGTTGTGTAAATTAAAATTAATCAAGGTCGATTGGTTAAGCTGTCAAGATGGAGGTTGTGCAAGATAGTCGCGAAAACACCAAGCCGCTGAATCTGAATATAACTAAAGTTTTGAGACTTAAAAAAATATTTTATATTAAGTTTTTGCAAATATAAAAGATAAACTAAAACTGTATAAATCGTATTACAGAAACTTCTTTGTTATATATTTTGCCCAAAGAATGTGAGGCATTTTATAAAATTCCTGGCCATTCTATTGAATACCTAGGCAAAGTATAAAATAAACTGTTAGTTTCATACATTGACTAAAAGGTCTAGGCATTTTATAAAATTCCTGAATTTCATACTTTGCCTACTGACTTTAGGCATTCTATAAATTGCCAAGGTATTGTATACATTACCGGTAACATATACAGCAGAATATGCTGGCTCTATTTTGTGTATAATTCCAATCGACATGTTTCCCAAGTTGAACCAACTACAATAGGTCTGTTCTACAATGGAGTTTCATAACTTTCAGGGGCCTTCTAATATCCATGGAGGCGCTATATTGCCTTCTATTGAAATATGCAATAAGGGATGTGAAGAAGCCTTGAGGACGGACCTCCTGGGAGATAGAAATTCCATGCGCCTAACTTTCATGTTTAATTTCCCTCCGGTGCTGAATGTCTAAAATTGTTGTTTCACTATGGCTTTTAAATGTTTATGAGTAGTGTTTTACTCTAATTATAGTATTTTATAGGAAAGATACCGCCACGGTAGTCTAGCGGTTAGACCGCTGGCGTCGTAATCCTGGGGTCCTGGGTTCGATTCCCGGAGGTGCCCGAATTTATAACTCGTGGTCTGGGCAACACGGAGTTTTCCTCCGGGGCTTCCACGGTTTCTCCGTGGCATCCCAACAATTACTCCATACACACAGAAGAAGGCAATGGCAAACTACTTCTGTATCACCTGCCTAAAAAACATAGGTCCCAGGATCCTGTTCATAATATGTCGCCAACCTCCTGTAAAGGAGACGGCGTAATAAAGAAGAATAAGGAAAGATGAACTTATGATATGATTATGTCCATGGATCGATCCGCTTGTCTGTTCCCCACAGATTTTCATAATAGATCGTAAAGGCATTGGTATCTACTTCTTCTTTAACAATTACAATCGGAAACTATGATAGCTCAGTCAGTTTAGTCTAGGCTACGAGTCGGACAACAATATTTTTATTTCTTAATTTACTGTCTTCTGGAATGTTGTGCCGTGTGGTATGGTAGATACTGACCGACGTTTCCAACAATTTAGAAGACGATTGTCTTCATGTTAGCTGCCGCGAGAATCTGAAAGCTCACAGTGAAGTTATTAATTTATAGTTCTTGTTAGCCTCAACCTATAGGCCTGTATTCACCGTTGCTTCGTCTTGCTTTTTTGATAATTAACTTGGACTATGCGTATATTTCTAACAAATTTTATTTTCATGGCGAGTTCTTTGAACACAGTGATTAACTTTTGGATTGATTCATATTCTAAGTAAGTTTCACACTGCGCTATACAAGTTTGTAGAAGTACGGAAAAATTTTACGTTACTTGAGATTTCGTTATAAGGAACTATTAAGACCATTTAGGCAAAATATTTTCAGACGCTAAATTTTACCTTTCCAGTGTTAAATTCTTCTAATATTTATTTGCAATAAAACAATTCTTCAGTATCCCTCTTGTAAACTTCTCACATATCAAAACTACTAATAAAAAATAGTAACGTATTGGTGTCCCGTACACATCATGCATGCGTTTGGGGGGAGAGGTGGTATAGCTCCTGCTCATTCTTGACCTCGGCACTAGGGAGGGGTGAGTAGTCAGAGTCACGCCCCAGCCGCGCTTTACCACCAGAAAATAACCTCTGTACCCATTACATAAGAGTCTGGATGCAGAAGAAAAATCTTCTGCCCCTGTAAGGGATCGAACCCCGGGCTTTTAGTCCATTGTCAGCCACTATACTGACTGAACTACCGAACAACTTTATTTATGTATGGCTTTTTTAGCGACTGTCACCCGCCCAGATTTATCCTGCATGTATAGCGTCGAATGATAGAATCAGTAATGAATGGGTTGGAGATTTTCGAGGGAAGTGGTCATGGCCTAATTTAAGATTCTAACACGTTCCTGTTCCCCGGGCCGAGATTTGAAACCTTGAAGTGTCGAATGAGAAGCATGAAAGCTAACCGCTCAAATGCCATGTTCTGTAGCAGCGCTAATCTGTACTGTCTTTGAGCTAAGAATCACAATGGAAACTTCAACATGAGTGAATGGCATGTCATAGTAGGTCAGAAAGTAGGAAGCAACACAATATTTGTACCAGATTGCAATCACACGAGGCCTCTTCGCTTTGCCTTAATTATAGATGATGAATTGCATAATTGAAGTTGTTTCATGCACACACTTCTTTGTTATGTGTGCGTACTGGAACGTACAGTCACGCCAAGCAAAAAGAGACCTTCTCTGCGTCATTGTTTCACTGCCTGCTCACCGTATTAGCAAATTAACGGCTTCTAATTTTCGTTTATAGAATGCAAGTTGGACACTTCGTTACTATAACAATACCCCCCCCCCCCCCCAAGTGCAGATATTCGTTATATATCAGAAACAGTATATAAATAAAGCGTGTGTTAGAATTAAGAATGAGTCTGAACTTGAAGTAGCTCCATTCTGAGCCAGCTGCCTCCAATGCACAATCTTACACTATTTATTTAATTGTTTTTAATATCGTCCTACTGTCTGCCCTTAATTTTCTAAGTCCTTTTCCTATCCAATTTTCCGACTAAAAATGTTTATGCACCCTCAGCTGCCTAGTGTGTGCTACAAGTCCAACCCATCATAATTCTTGATTCGGTCACTATTATAATATTTGATGACGAGGATCCCCCCCCCCATCTTCCTGTTACTTACGACGGCCTAGACTAAAACGCTAAACTCTGAAATTTGTTCTCAAATATGTTTTCCTCCGATTATATTCTTCCCCTAGTTTAAGTTTAACGTTCATAAAACAGTCGGCAGAATTGTAGTTGTATGTATTTAATTTTAATATCTGAGATGGGAGACGGGGACATGGAAGGTTATGAAGAGTATTATCAAGCTTTTCCAGAATTTAATCTGTTCTAACTTCTTTGCTTTGAGCAAACGCAGCGTACGTACAGATAACGTTTGTCAGATTCATTTCTTATTCATAACGGTGAGAAACGAGAAGATATTTTTATAATGAAGGCTGTTCAACGTATCTTCAGAATACACCATTAGGAAGATATGAGAATTCTGAAAGAATTGGAACTGAGTGGTAATCATCTTCATTCTATGTTATTGGTATTAATTTATCGTACATAATGGTCTAATCTATAATAAAATGCTTTTTATAGAGCATTTGCACAGAATTTATTGGATACTTTTTCTTCATCATGTAGATCCATTCCGATTCGAGGATTGGTCGAACAGGTCCATCTATCTCTTAAATTGTTGGCCTCTTTCTCTTCTCCCTTTTGCATGATAATCGAACATCTTTCGACGAATTCTGTCACTTGACATTCTTGACATATGTTTATAATACTTTGTGGATTTTCGTTTGTTTTTCGCATAGGCTGATTATATATAGTTCCTGTCTTGTGTCTTCATTATCCTCATTTGATCTTTTCCTCAACAACCCGTCACAAGTCTCAGAAACCTCTTTCCAGCAGCTTGTCACAAGTCTCAGAAACCTCTTTCCAGAAGCTTCAGTTTGTATGATTTGATGTTTTCACAGCGGTGAATATGAAGATGTCTGTCTTCTGGGTTGTAGCGCTGTGAAGTCTGGTAGATTTTTACGGACGTTTCGTTCATACTACCTCCATCATCAGGCTATTCATCGCCCTGATGACGGAGGCAGTATGACCTCTGAAACGTTGGTAAACATCTACACGGCGCAATAACCCAGAAGACAGAAATCTTCAGCTTCAGTTTGTTGTAGATGTTTTTATAATAGTTGGGGTCCAGCGCTCATTACCATAAAGAAGTGATGGTATTGCCAGAACTTTGTAGAATTTTGTAATTGTTTTCTGTCAGGATTTATGAATTATTGTACGTTTTATTGTTCCACACATATAGTTAAGCCTTTGTAATTTATTCTGTATATCTAGGCTTCTGTTACTGCCCATTTGGCAACCTAAATAATTGAAATTTGTAACTCATTCAGCTGTACTCTTATTTATTAGTGTGTTTGCCCTCATCGGGCATGTAGCGCGCATGGATGGGGCAAGAGGTGTACACCGGGTATTGGTTGGGAAGCCTGAGGGGAAGAGGCCGCTGGGGAGACCTAGACGTAGATGGGAGGATAATGTCAGGCGGGATCTGTGGGAGATAAGAGTTGAAGGAGACTGGATTTTGTTGGCCCAGGACAGGGTCCAGGGGCTTTGGTTAATTCGGCGATGAACCTTCGGGTTCGGTAAGCCATCTAGTTAGTTAGTTTGGCCTTATCATTTATTTTCTTCCATGGTAAAATTTGTCTTTTGTGTGGAAATAATCAAATTATACTTTGAAGTAACTTAAGATAATTGGTGCAGGGATTTTTGGAGACAATCCTGGGAAACAGGTGAAATCACTTGATCATCTGCAAATAAGTTTTGTAGACAGTTTACTTTTTAAGAAATCGGTATTTTCCTGCCATTCTGTTATAGCATGGTCTAAATAAAGATTAAAAAGAATGGGTGATAATGACCATTCCTGTCGTACTCCCTGGTTAATTAAATATTTTCTGTTATACATTCTGCCCCCATTCTCAATGGCATTTTTGTTCCTACATATAGACACTGAATTACGCTATGAGACGTCACGGAAGGCCTTTCAGTGTATGTATTTGCCCAATACATAATTTAGAATAGTTTTATAATTACAATAAACATTTAACATTGTTTTTAATAATTTTTAGTTTTTTGTAGATTATATTTTACGTGTCAATTGAACGTACGCGATTGTAATACAGGGTCAAATTTTGAGGAGAAAGCAAGCTTTTGTTCGAGTTATTGACCCTAATAATTTGTTCTTAGTTTCTTTAACGACGCTACGTGAAATGAAAAGGATATGTGCGAGGAGGCCATAAATGGTAAATGGACCAGAATTTAAGGGAGGTCGTGTAGTGTTCCGGTAATTGGCTGAAAAGAGTAAAAATAACTCAATCAGGACAGTAAGAAAGTTGACAAAAAAATTCAAATCAGTTACCTCCCGAATGCACACCTACCGGCTAACATGATAAACTGCGTAAATTAATTTTAGCCGTATGAAATTTGTAAAAGAAAGGACACCAACACTATATATAAATAATCTGTTGTTAACATTCTTCGAACTTTGTATATCGTCGTAAATTTATATACAAATTAACTAATCTAAATGAACGTTCAACCACCCGATCTGGAAAAATAGTTTGAAGTAGGAGATATTTGAGCTGGCAGATCATGTATAAAACAACACTCTGATTGGCTGGTGAACTACTGTAACCGCAGAAGGGGGTTGGGGGGGGGGGGGGAGATGGTGTTGTCGCTAGTGATTACGTCAACTGCAGTATTCCTAAGAATATAATGCTTTGACGGTTTGAAGGGAACTCAGCGAAGTACGTGGAAGCGGCTCAGCGTACTTGAGTAGCGAAGTACTGCACAAGATTCAAAGACCACAGGTGGAAAAGACATCTGAAAAATGCAAACTGAGGACAAAAAACAGAACACCTAAAACACGAATGTCCGTACTTGAGGAATAAAGACATCCAGCAGTTATAGTTTTTGAGTACGATATGTTGTAGCGTAATGGTTAAACGAAAAGATGGTGTATGATTTCTTTCTTCTTCGTTCTGCCAGTCAGGTTCGAAAATGTTCCGATTTCAAAGTCACGTTCTGAATGGTCTCGTTATGTCTGTACATCTTTCGTCGCACGTTCTGTCGCTGTCAGTTCTGTTAAAGAGGATTGAGCATTCTTTCCACAACTGTTTCTATCTCCTGTTTCTGAACAATTATTCACTTCCTTCCTTCTGTCTTTGTATTTACTTTCTCCAAGTCTAGTACGACCACATTCTTGACACTGGAAGATAAATTTCCGTCGTTTGAATTTTACTAGACTTCCTTTCATCTTAAACCAAGTTCCACTTCCATATAATTGTGAGAGGACTGATATGACTTTATTAAATTTCAGCATAATAGTACAGAATTTGTTACGTTAAATAATTATAGATTGTTTTGAAATACCGAACACTTAATTAGTCATGCTGACGCGCAGTATTTTAATTTATTTGTCTTCAAACCATCACACCCAAGAATGCTGACAGTCTTTTCTTTGGTTTCCAGGATCCGCGCCACGGTCGTGGTGCCTCGCCTGCATGCTACTAGTCCTACTCACTCTCACAGGGATCGGTGTGGTGCTGCCACTGACCGCCAGGTTACGTCACGATTCACGTAACTTGGATTATCTGTCAGCCGTTCATTCTATGCTGAGACAAGTTCCTCTTGTGGATGGGTGAGTAGGTTTTACCATAATTATGTTTTACGGACTTTGGTGCCGTGTAGATTCGTCGGTAAATGCCAGCGTTATTCAAAAATATATTGTCTCCAACTTCAGCCCTCAAAAAGGATGCATTTTTTCCGAAACGTTGGCAAATACTGACAAGTCTACATGCATCTCCATCTTTGGCCCCGTAGATGGAGACAGTATGTTTCCCCGAAAAATTGTCATCTGCCGGTGAGTGTACACGGCGCCAAAACCCAAAAGATTATTATCATCAACCTCACCGCCGTAAAAGCTTTCAATCTCTTGGCTCTTTTGATAGCACCCTTTCATTTCTTATTTTCGTTATCATATCCAACCGACCGGTCCAATGCGCCATGTTGAACCATTAGCGTTGTATTTTTCTCACAACGGCCCGTAACGTCACAATTACCTTATTAATTAACGAGAAATATATTCTCCTGTGAGACCTGTAATCCCTGTAATGGTACGAAAGGCCACGAGGTTCGCCAACCACAGTATTTACTAAAATAATTAACAGACCAGATCTACGAAGTTGAAAATTTTATATTTCTGTGATATGAAGAGCCTGGCGTTTTAATGTGATTTTCTTACATACGATATTTACACCATTATATGTGCGTATAAAATAAGCAGAATAGATAAATTTGCAATAATAATGAGTGTTCATTACCTTTTTAAAAAAAGTTCTACGTTGGATCTATCCATAGCCAGCTGAGAGCCAAAGTGAGAGACCAGGTTTCGCACCCATGCAGCAGTACTGGCAAAAATTACGCTTCACTATTTTTAATCTTTACGTTCTTAGATATGAGATGGGACGACAAAATATTTTGGACTGAATAATAGCAAGCATTCCCTGAATTTAATCTGCTTTTGATTTCGTCATGAATGCCATTCTGACTTATTAATGTCATCATGTCACATTTTCGAGCGATTCATCAGATAGCCTTATATTCTGGTTCTGTCCTGACTTCTGATGCCGAGACATGATCATATACTTTGTGTTTTCTGCATTTATTTCTAGACCAACATCCGTACTAGTCCTTGAGAGTGTTTCTGTGTTCCCTTTTATATTTCTTATATTATAGCCTAGCAGATTAATATCATCAGCAGAGACCAAAAGCCGATGTGTCGTATTCAGTTCCAAACCGCCCTGTTTTTCTTTGACTTTCCTGATGGCATATTCTAAGGCAAAATTTAAAAGCAGTGGCGATAGAGCATCTCCCTGTTTCAGAACATTCTGTTTAGGAAATGTACCGGACAAATGTTTACCTACACAAATTTTGCTAGAGATTTCACTTAAGCATATTTTAATTAGTCTGACTAGATTCTTAGGTACACAAAATTAAATCAAAATGTTGCAAAGAGCTTCTCTTCTAACTGAGTCATATGATCTCTTGAAGTCTATAAATAGTTGATGTAATGTCCCATTGTACTGCAACATTTTCTCTAGAATCTGATGAATGTAGAAAATTTGATTAGTTTTAGATCTGTTACGACCGAACCCACACTGATAATCCACAATAATTTAATTGGCATATGGAGTTAGTCTCGCCAGAAGAATTTTGGATAAAATTTTGTAGGCAGATGATAAAGGCAGATTCCTGGATGATTATTACAGTATCATCGCCTTTCTTATGAATTTTACAATTTTTGATTCCTTTCAATGCTGTGGCATTTCCTCCTTATTCTATATGGAGCAAATAAGTTTGTGTATCTCGGAACGCAACGTTTCGCCTCCGACTTTGATAAATTCGGGCGGAATCTGATCAGTACCCAGAGATTTATACTTCAGTCTCCACTTTGATAAGGCTAAGTTCTGGCATAATGGCTCAGCCGTATGTGTATCCATCTGCAATACAAAAAGGTTGATTCTCGTCAAATTTCATGGATTATACTAAGCTAGTGTTAAAAATAATCGTATTATTTATTTGAATTTGTTTACAGGGAATGTATGCTATAGCCACGGACCTTTCTGAATCTACTGGAAACCCACGTACCTGTACTTTACCGTTTCCAATCCCAAAGATCAAAGCGACGAGTTGTGTGTAATAAGCTGCGCTCTGCATGAATCTAAACTAAAATCCATATTCATATCATCAGGGCATGTTTTCTGTTAAGTGTTGTTACATGTTGAAGGCTTTCCGGATAATGTTACTGCTCCAGGCATATAACCAAGCGAGCATTTGGGGGTGGGCTCACTACGATGTGTCTTGTTTGTTAAATCTCAGACTGGGAGCTAATATCATTGAAGTTTTGAACACAGGAAAATGAGATTTAATATAATCTAGGTCTTAAGGTTTGGAAGTTGAAGTCTGCTAGGGACCCAACAGATTTAGTTTTTCGCCAATTAACCTGATCAGGGAAATAGAATCAACGTCCGAGACGGTGTGGTTTTAACAACATCAATATCATGGACAAAGTGTAAAATAAAATTAAAACGCAGATATTTAATATAATGGAAAGGAATAATGAGTTTCTTTCGAAAATACAATTTGTCTTTTAACCTGTTGTATGTACTTTATACGGAAAGGAAGGGGTTCATAGTATCATGTCTTTGTGTTTACCGGTACTAATTATTGATCCAAGTAACGAATTAAACTTTTTTAATTTCCTGCCGTCATTATGTCAATTTTGCGACCATGCGAAATTATGAGATAGGGCTGCTCAAGTGCCGCTTAATGAATGCCCCTGAACTCTTGTGCTGTAATAAATCTTCGAAAACTGTGCAGCTTTTTTGTTACGTTTGTTGTGTAGTGTAAAACAATAACAAAGTGGCGGCACAATCTTGATGTTTAACTTTTATTTTGGTGGCCTCCTCCAACAAATAATTTGTACTGCACGTGTGAAATTAGTGTATAGGATTAGATTCCAATAAATAAATAAATAAATAAATATATATATATATATATATATATATATACAGATTCTGTATGTAATATTTACGAAAGTATTTTACTCTGTGCTAAAGGTTTAAATATGCTGAAATTACAGGAGTGTTGTTTAACTTCATGTTGAACCTTATTAAACTGCAATATTTCCATAAAGAAAGTGTTTACAAGGAGGTGATTAGCTGCAGTAGATTTTTCAAGGAAGATATTATGAATAAACTCAAATATCTCATTATTAAACTGGGTTGCTGGATGTTATTGTCTGTGGGAGGGGCGTAGCTTTTTTCCTTTATTATTGTGTCGAGACCGGTTCTTTAATACACACAGCCTCCTGTTCAGTGGATTGTCTGACAAGGGGCTATTTCTCCTGTAACAAACTTGCTGGAGCGTCAAATTAACCGCTTTTATCTGTCTAGTGACGATATTAAAAATGCGTTAACCACATTCGCTCTGTACTACTTCGAAATCCGGTGCTTATGCACAGAGGAAAAGCTGCCGTTTCACTGCGCACAAACTACACTCCTGTTACAGACACAACGACCTCGCTTGGAACGTCCGGAACTTTGTGCACAACCAATTGCAGCGGTTCAACTTCTCCGCTGACCTGCGGACGGTGGCTCCGTGGGCCATGAGCTCCTGGTCGCACACTGACCTTCCGCGGATGCAGCAAGGAATGCTGGGAGCACAGGTAATTTTACTTCGGTTTAAGTTATTTCAAGCTCGTGAAATCTATCTCATACGACATCTCTGGTATATGACGTGCTAATAAAAGTTACTTTAACAAAAATTTTGGATTATCATAGGCCTCTGAGTTATATTAAGCATAACTTCAGGACCTTATATTAAACATCACTGCATGCTGTTATTAGTGACCATATTAAATTTAAATGTCCGAGGTTTAAGTGGTCTTAATAACATAAATTTAATACTATGTTATGTCAAAATCGGTTAATCGGTTGGTTAAATGAAGGGTTGAATGGGGTTACAGTTAGATAGTATGATGATGTCATGAATTTAAAGCTGAAAGTTAACTTCTATACTGAAATGCGGTGTGTTTTCTTGTAAATATGAACCAAATCATTAAGCAATTTTTAGATACAATTGGTCATTTAAGGGAATGTTTTAATGATTTGTCTTGATTATTCTGTTTTGCAAATAAAGTGAGTACAAGCTTTTATAGACTCAAAATTTGGACATATATAAAGTCTACTCATTTATCTGATGATGTGAGTAACTTAAACAAGAAGATTGGATAAATGCGCCCTTTGACAGGCACATTAGAAAAGCGAATTTCGCCTAAGCATGGAGGCTGTTGGCTCTAGGCGTTCAAATATCGAGTGCGTTTTATATCAACCTCACATTACGCAGATGGCATGGTGACAGCAGGCGCTCTCAAAAAGGTTTTGATAACTAAGAATTAAGGGATATTTCATTATAGTAATTGTTTTTCGGAAATCAGTGCATTATAGTTAAATCTTGTGTTGCACGTAAGATTTCCATTTTATAGACTCTGCAATTTCTGTTGAGACACTTGCCTCTAATGTGAATACTTACATATATACGGCCAAAAATATGTTTCGATCAGTAAGTTTGTGGACCATAAAATTATTAAATGTTAATTAAACGCGCACACATGATGTTAGTACCTATAGATATGCTATACGTATATAAAGCTTTATAAAACTGTGTGGAAGGACTCAAAATATACATTAGAATTTTATTTGAGCTCCTAAGTGAAACGAAGTCAATCATCACCCTGATGATCGAGGCAGCAAGGGCCTCTCAAACGTTGGTAAACTTCTACCAGACTGCACGGCTCTACAACCCAGAAGACAGACATCTTTGAAATGAAGTTTTCCATAAAATGAACCAAATTAACGAAATTCAAAATTGCTTGATAAAATACAGCCCAGCACACTGATTTGTGATCAGAATAGGTCTTTATGTTCTGGAGTGTGCTCTTGTAGATTGATGGCGTTATGACGTGTTTTTTAAAACATGCTACAAATGAAATTTTGGACAATATTTAGTATTAGGGTTAAGTATGTAACAAGTTTTCCACAATAAACAGAGCGACTCTGAAGAAAACACAGAAAAGATTGTATACTTAACATCACGAAACATTTGGTAAATTGGCAGATCAGAGTCAATAAACGAAACATAATATATATTGCATTTAGTAGCCGCGAAAGCCTCAAGTCTTATATAATTTAAAGTAGTTTGAAAATGTTTAATTACATTTAGACTTAATTAAAAAAGAGCGCCATTTTGCGAACACGACGTAGGTCTGCATACTCCAACAGCCTCAGACACTTGAAGCACAATTTTCAGAATTAACCTTAGACACTTGTTCCTAATTCTTCACCAGCCCGAACGCACTGACCCGTGGGTTAGTCTCCATCCTAAATTAACTCCACTTTTAATATATTATGAGATGAAGGTGAAGTGTGAAATTTAATTTTTTTACGGCGGCGTTCATGAAGATTATTGCCATCTTCGATGTTGGGACGTTTAGTCTGGTAGAAAGTGACCGACGTTTCAGAGATTATTGCTGCTTCAGTCATCAGTGTAATAAGACATTATCATGCGATATTTAATAAGAAGTTAGGAAATGCAGGTATAGCGTAGAAATTGTGACGCGTTTGCCAAAACTTGAATTTTAAAGTAAATAACAATAGTAAACAATGTAACCATGGTAACCGGCAAGGTAGCTTGCAGTAAGCCCTCAAGGTCACTTCGGTGCCTAGAAACGCATGTCGGTTAATGTGAAGTGCCGTCTATTTTTGTCTGATTTTAACCAAAACGGCGACGTGTGGATAAATTTTAGTTCAACTGCCCGATATTAAGTCCAGTGAAGAGCAGTTCGACCATGTTTATGTGTAAACCTACAGACTGATTGGTTGTAACAGATGCTTTACAGGGATGCGCTGAAACAGCCTCAGACTTGGCCGGGTTTCGAAACCCATAGCGCTTTTCCGGGATTTTAAATATTTTGTCACTCCCTAATGGCTCTTTGTATGTGCACTGACTTTCATAAAATAGCTCTATGTGAAAGTGACGCCCAGGTACGTGAGAGGATCTTGAGAGAAGACTGTTGTGATCCACAGTTCTGGTCTGCGTACGTGCCGTGCGAGGCGCAGTATAAAGACGCCGTCCAACTGACGCTGGAGCAGATCAACGTAATTCGACGTCTGGTAGACGGCTACAGCGCGGAGCTGCAGTTCGTCACTTCCGCTGAAGGTAAGTCCGCCAATTACTGGCGTCATACGTTCTTCGTCGCTGGCAAATAAATTTGATGAAACGTGTCACAGGTGACGTCACAAATGCATAACAATTTGTACTTGTTTTAAAGGAATGACATACTTAAATGCAAACCACTGTATTTTACTGTGTTCGTATTAATACCGACCTGTTCTGCGTCCGTTCGTTCTCTAGTTATTAAATTAAAACTGTCGGATATAATTTGGTTTTGATAAGATTTGAAATAGTTGGCTTAGGTTTGGTTTCGTTAGTGATGCGCAGAGCACCGTGCGCAGAGGACCGTTATCCCACCTCAGGATTATGAACATACGAGGTGCGATCGGAAAGTTTCAAGACTGCGCGTATAAAAACCCGTACACTTATCTCAGGTATTAAATTCATCCATCACCCTCGAAGTAGTTCCCCTGGGAGTGAACACAACGATCCCAGCGCCGCTGCCAAGCCTGGAAGCATCCCTGGAAATCTTTCTTTGTCAGCCTGTCAAAGATCTTGCAAGAACCGACCCCAACTTCCTTTCTAAGCTCCGTGTGACTTCTCCCTCTTCCCCAAGATGAAAATTCAGCTAAAGGGAAGGAGATTTGAGACGATAGAAGAGATTCAGGCAGAATCGCAGATGGTGCTTGACAGGCTGACAAAGAAAGATTGCCAGGGATGCTTCCAGGCTTGGCAGCCTCGCTGGGATCGTTGTGTTCACTCCCCGGGGAACTACTTCGAGGGTGATGGATGAATTTAATACCTGAGATAAGTGTACGGGTTTTTATAGGCGCAGTCTAGAAACTTTCCGATCGCACCTCGTAAGTCATTCCCATTCATATTAATGCTTCCATGCTTTACATGTGATCCAAACTGTTGAAACATACAAGTTAAAATCGCATTAACAGCTGCAAAATTTGTTGATGAGGTAAATATTTAAGGAAATACATGGACAGAAATGCTCCACTCTTTGCAGTATAATGTGTGTGGTGTAATTG
Organism: Zootermopsis nevadensis; assembly: GCF_000696155.1. Next base: position 1,174,450 of record NW_019059959.1, on the reverse strand, counting down.
GCTTTGTGACAACAGATTTGTAGCTGCAATAAATAAGCACGAAGGCAGTGTGATATGCAGGCTGGCTAATAACGTATTTGAAGAATAGTTTCCACTTCAGTTAATTCCATGCCTTTAATATGAACATGCCGACCGTGTGAACTTCTGAGAAGAGAGTGCCATTTTCTGCTGTATATTTTATGTTATCCTTACAAGTGGGTGAATTACTGCATGTGAGCAGACAGGTCTGGCTTTAGTCGCGTGTCCCTCTAATCCCAGCGGCTTCTCTCTGGGTGGGTTATTCTTTTTCAAAATTTATGATCCACGGCGTCAAGTAATCCAGAATATAAATTATTCCGATAGGCGATGGTACAGTACGCGCCTGCTTTCGAAATCAGTGCACTGTAATATTCTCTACAGGCACTTCTTAGCCGCCCCCCCCGCATTGGGATGTTGGAAGGGAACAGCAAATTTCCAGGCTTTATTTCGCCCCCTCTTTAATTCTTTCGTATTCCTTTTCTTCTGTTTTATTATGTTACTTGCTTTGTATGTCTGTTTCTTTCTTTAATTTGTCCCGTTTCCATTTCTTAATTCTTTCTTCCAGTGACTTATTTTTCGTTCTTTCTCATTTCCTTCTTCCTTTCATTAATTCTTTTCTTATTATTTTATTCTGCTTTTCTGCTTTCTTTCGAATTCTTCTTTCCTTTTTTTTGTTCTGACTTTCCTTTCTTCATTTATGCCATCCTTTTATTCATTATTTATGTATGTTCATCTCTTATTTCCCTTCTTTATTTCCTTATCGATTCCTTTTTATATGCGTGTTTGTGAATGGCTAATGACGTTGCTTATGTTACTTATACGATTCGCTAACATAAATTTAACGTTTTATGTAAATAACTTGTATCTCCCGATTTATCTCTCAAATATAGTTTACGTGTTTACATTACGTATTGTCAATGCAGGTAAATTAAGATCTGTCAGTCCAACTTAATTATCCGTCTTGTCGGCCCATCTCATTCCCTTTTCCATATAAACCTCAAATCAACCTTTTGTGAAATTGTTCATAGTTCAGAAATTTGGGGAACACAAAATATATACTCTATTCCGCTCAATAGAAATAATTTGAGCGATAAGATTTTTAGGTAGTTTAGTAAGAATAGTGGCATTACGGACTGGACTACCGGGGTTTAAACCCCGACAGGAGCAGAGGATTTTTCCTCAATGTTCTGGGGCCCACTCAGCCTCCTCTACAATGGATACCGGGGTCCTTTCCCGGTGGTAAAGCACGGCCGGGGCGTAACGCTGACCACTCACCCCCATCTAGTGCCGATGCTAAGAATGAATAGCAATACCCCCTGCCCCCATGGCATGTAGCGGGACAGCTTTACTTACTTACTTAATTACTTACTTACTTACTCACTTACTTACTTACTTACTTACTTACTTACTTACTTACTTACTTACTTACTTACTTACTTACTTACTTACTCACTCACTCACTCACTCACTCACTTGCTTATTTACTTACTTACTTACTTACTCACTCACTCACTCACTCACTCACTTGCTTATTTACTTACTTACTTACTTACTCACTCACTCACTCACTCACTCACTTGCTTATTTACTTACTTACTTACTTACTCACTCACTCACTCACTCACTTATGTTTTTCGATGTGTACATGTAAAGAAATGTAACGTAATCTGTGCCGTGTTACTGAATATAATTCTATCTATTTCATTGGTTACCATTGTAAACAATACATTTTTAAATTTAATTTTATCCGTGTGCCTAAGCACAACTCTACCAAGGCGTGTAGAGAGAGTGGAAATAAACCGCACTTATTGTTAACTTTGGCATTATACGTTGATAGAAAGTTACATGGGCACGTCTGTTCTATGAATCAGGACTGGTGACCATTACACCGCTTCGATTTCTTTTGTGGTCGATTTATCCCCAAGGAAACATCCCAATACCCACTGGGTAGGCGGCTGGGTTGACCATAGAACCGATCTGGACGTCGTGTGGCGAATAGAAAATTTCTGCCCTGCAGGGCATCGAAGTCTAGTCATCCAACCCTTATGTTAGTTACAGTGCTGACAGAAACAAATAAACTTAATTTAGATCAATTAATTTTGTGTAAAACATGATTTATATGCTGAATTTTTAATTAAATACAATGGAAAATTTTTGACTGTGCAGTGTGATTAGTTTTGCAGTAATCGATCAGTACCACTCTCTCACTCTGATTGAAGACCAATGAGGAACACAAATCAAAGAACGACTTGGAAAATACACGTACTTAAACTTGTGCCGCTTTTGGCTGTAGGTCTCTGACGTTTAAAGCTTTTGAAGTTAGAGGCATTGAGAGAGTGACGAAAGCAAAAGAAAAATGTTGTGCGAGGCAAGAGGATAAAGGGCAGGAACGTTTGAAATTCCGTGGGGGTTACAAGGACTGTGGCGCATTACTCAGGGGGAGACGGGACAGACATCACGTTCACACCAGCAGCCAGCGGTTTGCAGGCACCAGAAACAAATGACTGCACTTCGAGATGCGCAGTTCATTATTCTGACAGGTTGCTCCTGGTCTTCTCCAGTCCCACCAAACCCAGAATAATGCAGAATAGGGCGCCACGATGAAGGAAGCAACTCGCGCGGTAACGAGTGCTTTTTAAAATCAACCAATCAGGTACGTCTTTCTTGAATGTTGATATTTTTTCATCTTATCAAGAAATGACTTCCGGAGAATTAGTTAAACATATTGCTAATGACAAGTGATTACGGTGAAATAATTAAGGGGTTAGTCTCAGATTTCTCACTGCGAAGGCTTGGGTTCGCGCTCATGTCAGTTCATGAGGGATTTGTGACGGACACAGAGACACTGGGACAGGATTTTTTCCGAGTCTTTTGGTTTCCTCCTGTCAATATGCTGGTCCATATTCACTAATCAGTCAGCTGTGGGATTCACAATTGACCCATTACCGGTCGCAATTCCGCATAGACACAGTTTTGCCTCCTCGTGACAATAACAAAGATTATTGCTGACATATTTTCGAAGTCTGGTGGCAGGTGACAGTTATGTTTAAATGTTAGGAAGACAAATCCTAAGATCTTTTCTGTAATACATTAATTACAGTAAAATGGAACGTACAATTACAATGTCTGTCTTGTCATTTTTACATGACTATAGAGAACTCGAAGGTGATCAACACTAATATCACTGTAATCGAGCCTAAGACAATTATGTCCACGTCTTATCTTGAAGATTTCTGTCTTCTGGGTTGTTGCGCCGTGAGATGTCCACCAAAATTTCAGAGGTCCGTCATCAGGGCGATCGCCCTGATGGTGGAGGCAGGAATGACCTCTGAAACATTGGTGGACATCTACCATTCTACACGGCGCAACAACCCAGAAGACAGAAATCTTCATACTCAACGCTGTGAAAACCTCAAATCCTACACGTCTTATCTTCACGACACACCTATCATACGTCCGTTTTAATGTTCCATCTCCTTTTAGGGCTTCAAACTGGACATCTTCCAAGAGATATCTTCACTATAATTCTGTATGGAGTCCTTGCCTCCCTTATTATCCAATTGCTTAGCCTATTTTAACCTCCTTCATTTTCTATCAAAACGGAGTTTATCCTTACGTAATTTAATTGCTCACTTACTTCGTCCCTCTTACGTTAAGTGGTTTCCGGAGCACGTCTTTACAAACACTTGTAATATTTTTAGCACACATTTTCGAAAGTATAAATTTCAACGCATGTTAGTTTACTTATCCGCCTGTAAATCGCTAAGTAACAATACTCAAACTACTGAACCGATTTGGATGACACTCTCAGTGGTAGGCATTTACTGCATTATATCGAGCTGTTTTTATTTTGATTTAATTTGTTTATTTCCCTAGTTTAATTAAATCCTAAAATAAACTCTTTTCACATAATTGTACAATCGCTTTACAGGGGTTTTTTTTTTAAATTTTATGGAAGCTTACCATGTGTCACTTTCACTAGCTAAAACCTGTCTATTCGAGGACCTATATGCATTTTTAGAATATCACTAATTAGGAAATACCTTCGGCCAACTTACGGTACTGTCACGTTAGAAGACTATGCCATAGGTCTACGGACGGACTAGTCGGGACCTTCTTTTTTAAAGACAACCACCTCTTTAACTGTGTTCTGGCTGAAACTGCTTAGTCTTTCTCATAGTCCATGGCCAATTAGCTAGAAGTGATTTGGGTCGTACTCAGGTACTCCCCGGTCGCCACATTTATAGCGGTGTGACGAGGTCAACACCACTACGTTTATATTCACTTCATGCGCAAAGGAATCACGCGTTCCTAAAGCCACCTGCTCTTTCTTGTTTTAAGAGACCAAGCTGATCCAGGTACATCCAGGCTTATGATCGGCACAGACAGTCTGACGAACTGGAACAAGTCTTATTCGACAGCTCTACACTTTCACTCTTTTCCTTTGCCTTCAGGAGGTAACATGCAGAAAAGTTCTGTGGCTTGTTGTCTTGAATTAGAAGCCGCTCGCTACACATGAACGTACCGACCTGCCACGTGTCTGAGTAAAACATCGGAAGCCCGGAAATTCACGTATCGTTTTACACTGATCCAGTTTATACGTCCTTAATAACTTCTTAACAGTTTGGCATGTTTCGATCAAATTTGGTATGAAACCTATGCCATTAATGCTAAAATTTCGGTATTGGATTTTGTATGTGGAGGCGTAAATGATGTAGGGACCTGAAATTCTGTTTGGTACACACATTCATAAAACATGTAACTCATATTTTATTGACAGAGTGGGTAATACAACGACACAAGTCATTGGACGCATTCTTTGGCCTGAAATACGCAGGCCATGCGCGGTAATGATTAATAAAGGCGCTGAAATCATTGCAATTAGAGCTATCTTCTGTATCCAGAACAATTCTGTGGAGCCATGTTAGAGGTGGCCAAAATACCAGAACACGGGAAGAGATTGTTTGAAGTTCGGCCAAGCGAAACTTACGTCACATTCCGCATGTGCCTGAAGCCGAATCCTCTTATGTCTCGAACTGATCCATCGTGGAAGGTCTGTTTTCCAAAGTTGATTAGCTGCTCGCCAAGAAATGCCCCACCTCCTATGGAAGTCGGAGGTTCATTGCCATATTTACAAAAGCTCACCATTTGACGTTATCATCAGCCAGTTTATTTAAGATTCATTCCCTATCTAAGACTACGTCTCCCGATTGATGTCTTCTTTTGATGTCTCCCGAACACAGTTTTACACGTTTATCTCGTCTCTACAATGCACGCTTACCTCTTTCCTCATCTCATGTTCCTAGAATTAATCACAATAATAATATTAGGCACAGGTAGTATTATTTAATTTCCTGTATCCTCTCAGTACTTCAAAACACTGACCTCACCACTCATTCAGATAGGAGATGGGAGCATAAAATATGCTAAACTGTATTATAGAAAGCATTATCCAAATTTATCTACTCTTAACTTCTTCGAGATTATAAGTTTTATTTGTTAACACCAAAATTATTTCCAATTCAACAATGAATATTGGAAACAAGAAACAGGATTACCTATGGGAGCTCCCACCTCGAGCATATTATCTGAAATATTCTTACAATATCTCGAACATGATTACATAGTAAATATATTAAATAAATATCAAATTAAATACTATAGTAGATATGTTGACGATATACTCATGATTTTTGATGGAAAAAATACAGACATAAAAAATGTTTTAAATGAATTTAACAACATAAATCAAAATATACAATTCACTTTAGAAAAAGAACAAAATAACAAATTAAATTATTTAGATCTAACTATAATACGAAACGAAAATAACTTCGAATTCAAAATATACAGAAAGCCCACAAATACAAGCACCATAATACATGCCTCTTCATGCCATCCGAATGAACATAAACAGATGGCTATTAACTACTTAATAAACAGGAAAAATACATATCCCATAACCACAGTAAACAAACAAATTGAATGTAACACAATAAAACAAATTCTAATAGAAAACGGATATAATAATCATGAAGTAAAACCCAAAAATAAAATAAACAATATAAACAACATAAATGAAGACGGAAACGAAAATAAACAAAACAAATGGGCCACATTCACATATATAGGAAAAGAAACCAAATATATAACAAAAACATTTAAAACAAATAACATAAAAATAGCATTTAGAACAAAAAACACTATAAAAAACATCTTGAAACAAAAACCACAAATAGATACAACAAATCAATACGAAAAACCAGGCATATATAGGTTGAAATGCAATGATTGCCCGTTAACCTATATAGGCCAAACTGGACGCACCTTTAATCAAAGATATAAAGAACATATTACAGCAATAAAACATAATAAAGACCATTCAGCATATGCAAAGCATATATTAAACACAGGACATTCATACAACAAAATAGAACATACATTGGACATTATAAAAATAATACAAAATAAACGACATAGAGACACCATAGAGAAATATCATATACAAAGAACACATAAACAGAACCTTGCATTAAACGACAGCAACATTTACACGAACAATCCGATATTTAACATTCTACAGTCCATTGACCCAACCCCCTAAACAACTTTCACCCAATATATATAGCCATACACGATACTCACAACTCAGTTACTGTCTGCCCTTCAATAACAACGGACACGCACCTCATACACAACCCGGTATGTTATAATACTTTATATTTTGTGATTACATTTATTTTGTTTGTAATACGATATATTTGAATAATTCCTTAAAATATTATAAATTAGAGTAATATTATTCCATTTCCTATTTCGGTAGCCTTATCACGATATGAAAATTAAAATTGATTTTGCAGATATAGGCACCCAGGCGCGTCTCCAAAAATAAAATCGAAGAAGCCTGGAGATGTAGTAAAAACGAGTAAAAACAAAAACAATATAAGCAGAGCAACAGATACACCAGATTTTAATTTTAATTTTGATAGACCTGACGATGATAAGATTGTATATCGAAACATGTCGTCAATTTTAAAATGTAACAATTTTATGTGAAATTTTATATGATTTTAACAATAAGCTTGTGTAAAACGACGGAAAATAAAAGTATTGTATTGAAACACAAGCATGATGCAATTAAGATATAAATTGTTAACGCTTGTTTTCAAATGGGTTACTTAAAGTGTCGAAAGATTTGTTAACTGGCTTTATGTTATAATAATGCCGTGCATTCTGGTGACAAGGTGTGAACACATTCAGATCAAGTCCTCAACGGACTTCCACTTTACATTTAGGTCATTAAGATGACTGTCCAGTACAGGTACTCTGACAGCGAAATGCCTTCCTTTTATCTCAAATTGTGTTCCTTGGAGTGACATAGATAACGCCGCTAGAAAACTGTCGGCAGTAGCTGCAATCTGTGATGGTTCTTGAGGGACTCTGAATAAGTTTCACAGTATGTGTAACAATTCAGAATCCCACGCTGTTCAACCGCTATTTATCAAATTTCTTCAGGCATGTTTTGGGAAAAGTGTCGAGTTTCGTGAAGATTGCTGTCTTCTGGGTTATTGCGCCGTGTATTTTGATAGATTTCCACCTACGTTTCAGAGGTCATACTGCCTCCGTCATCAGGGCGATCACACACACGGCTCAATAACCCAGAAGACAATAATCTTCAGACTCAATGCTGTGAAAACCTCAAATTCTACATATCGAGTTTCGTGTTGAAATATCACTTCTCATTTTATGATAAAAAAGACATTTGAGTAAAGCCTAGAGTTTGTAGCAGAACATTCTCATATACACTACTATATATTTATTTGCGTTTCGAGGAATAAATACAATTGTAACTAATGACTATATAATTTCTGTGGAAATAAAAACGCCATACCAAAATTATGAGACCAATTTCGATTAAATTTTATATGTCTCATCGTTTTAATTTTAATTTAATTTGATATATTTTGTTGGCTGCTAGAAGGATACATCTGAATGAACCTTTATGTATAAACCTACTTCTTGAATTATTTGGCAGAGTTTAACCCTTTAAAGCCCAGTGGTAACTATATGGCCTCCCTGCTTTTAGTAATCACTAACTCTGTATTTCTCCCACAGAGTATATTTATGGATTTCATATGATTCTCAGAATAAACAGACACTATTTCTTTAAACAACAGTACCCATTTACTAAGTAGGGTTTGACGTTCTCAAGGCGGTGAGTACGAAAATGGCTGTCTTCTGGGTTGTAGCGCCAGTATAGTCTGGGAGAATTTTACCGACGTTTCACAGGTCCTTGCTGCCTCCATTATCAGGGCGATCATCGCCTTGATGGTGGGTGTGTTAGAATACCCATTGCAAGAGGGAAACTACTTTTTGTGCTCCGGGTCGGACGGACTGGGAGTCCCCAACAGAATTTTGTTCTTTTCTTACCCCGGAAGTGCCGTCTGACAGCAGAGACGAAGAGGTGAATAAAGTAGGAGGTTGGAGTATAACTCAGAGGGGAAATGTAACTGAGAAAAATAGATTCATGTGCGCACACAGAAGGGACTCTAGTGATATGCGACCTCTGTCACAACGTACACTCCAGTTTAACGTAGCTGTCACATTCCACAAACCGGTCGGTCTTGGAAATTGGCATAGATTTGTGCGATAGCAGTCTTTTAAGAAATAACGTAACAGAACAAACCTTTTATGAATAACTAACAAATTTAGAGTTCCGAAGGATAATTTAATTTAGGTTGTGAAACACTTTACCGCTGACAGATATCTTTGGAACCATAATATTAATCCCCCTAAATAATTAGCAGTGTTGATTGGTTGGTGATCATTAGCTGTTTAGGGACTTTGGGATTGATAGAATAATATCATGACCGTTGCCATGGTAATGCTGTTAATGGCGGCCTACTATGTGCATTTACAACTCGCCACCTTTATTACAGCCTCGATATAAAATCATTTTTTGAGACTTAAATATATAAATTCATGTTGTATCCTGTAAATAAAAATAGTAATGATGTTAATTCTTTCGTTTCACAGAATTATCTAATTTTAATTTTCATATGCTTCTTTGTGGATGCAATGCACTGAAAGAACAGACTTTTCTCTCGTGCATGGATTTGCTCTTCTGTGCATCGCAGCGAAACACATGTTATCATGTTAAAGCTTCTTAGCTTTCGTAATTAAGCAAAGATAAGTAATGATTTTAATTGTTATACGCTGCTTTGTTGCATTTTTAAACAAAAATATTTTAATTACTAACAGAATTTCCAGTCATTTTTGGAGGGTAGTTTTTTTAGTAATAATTATTATTAGACGAGGTAGGAACTACAGACAAAAAATTAGAGATAACGTTTGAGCTTAGAAAAACAAACGGCTGATACTAGCCGTCAAAAGTGTTAAAAATATATTCAAAAGAGAGTTTTAAATTGTGATTCATTAAGGACAAAATTCTGGAAGTTCAATAAAAGAGAAGTTGATTCTGTCAGGCTTTGTGGTCAAGAAATCCCACTTGCAACGGCACGCGGCATCACAATCCAGAAGATAACAAATCATATTCTTCAACTTTCATGATAAAACAGCATCTCAAGGTTATCCAAAGATATTTTAATAAGTATGGAATCTGTACGTAGATTTAAGTTAACGATTCTAATTAATAGATGATATAAAGGAATCATTAGAAGTGTTGGATATAGACACAACGTAAACACACATATCTAGAAATTTGTATGAAATACTTTATATAGGATAAAATTACAAACTTGACACATTTGACTTGTTTGGAATAAATTTTGGTATGTTCCGACTATGTATGGAGGAGGCAACAAACACTGACAAGAGAGCGATGCCGTCCGCACTGGCTCCCTATTGGTCCAGAGCGGGGAAAGTAAGTAGCCTAATTTAGAGCAAGGTCCACGTCACGTACTTCACCTTCCGCCTTACCACTGTGAGGTCATTTCGCGCATACGGGTTAGGATTAAAACGCCGATTCGCAATCGTAAACTACGCATGTCACTTGCCTGTCCCTGTTCCTCGCCTATAAAATCCTTGCTTCGAATAAATCTCGAACAGATCAGGGCGAAAATTATTCTCATAGACATATCACTAAATTGTACGACTGGTTCACCGTGTTAATGAATCATTTCAAGGAAAATATGTGCCAAAACGTCTTTAAAGATTATCCTTACAGATATTGTTGCATTTTCGTATATTTCCCCCATAAATACAGTGCGTTCAGTGATAATGCTGAGAGTAACCGTCACTTTCCGGCTGGAACTGCATTCCTCGCTGCAAAGTTTTCCCGATGCAGCTGCATTATCTAGGATTTGAGGTTTTCACGGCGATGAGTCTGAAGATGGCTGTCTTCTGGGCTGTTGCGCTGTGTAGTCAGGTAGAAGTTTACCGACGTTTTAGAGGTCCTTGCTGCCATGATGATGGAGGCAGCAAGGACCTCTGAAACGTAGGTAAACTTCTATCAGAGTGCACGGCGCAACAACCGAGAAGACAGCCCTATCCAACTGTAATATCGCTCAAAAAAATAAAGTCAACTACTTGTATTATGGTAATGCCTGCCGCAGACGTGAACTGACATTTGTTTTTAAATTTATCATTAAACATACTGTATCTGACCTGAAGAGAATGATTTAGCGGGCAGTTTAGTAAAAATAATACTGAGTTTCAATTGCTGTTAGTACAGTGACATCTAGGAGGCTACAATAGACTGGCCTGTGGGTCTGATGGGAAAGATAAGGAATGCATGTAGTAATTTGGTTGGAAACCTGATGAAAAGCGATTACTTTGAAGACTGAGGGCACGAAGGGACAGTACGTTGCGAAATTGGACGGTAGATGTAACTGACTCAAGAATGTGTTCCGCGGCGGAGGTCTGTACTGAAGGAGTTGAACTTTAAACTTACACAGACAGAGAGCTATTTACTTTTCCAGCTGACTGTACAACGTCACGTATGGATTATGTGCCGATGGCGTGCTGTGAGGTCAGAGGTGCAGCTGCCGAGTATAATTTGGCTGACATTCGCTGACAATTGATGCCCCTGCTGGAGCAATCATATTTTTCAAGTAATGGCGACGAATTTTCAGCAACATGAACGACCGATGGAAGTGCTTGCAGGGCAAACAGAGTTTTCTACTTTCAGCGTTAGCAGTGCATTAACACAGTCCTTCAGCTACGTGCATTACTGCTGCAAATGATGTTTGCTAATTTTTGGACATTTTTGGCAAAAAAAGTCTTCGTTTGAGAACTCTTACTTGTTACGAGAAAGTGCTTACATTCATTATACGCATTTAGTTTAGTTTTTATTGTCTTCTTTTATTTTTATTTATTATATCTTTCTGTGCTAACTCAGTAATTGGTTCCTGTAGATGATCAATTTGCATATTAAAGTATAGAATTGTATTGAATTAATATATCTACTTCAATAAATCTTTGTTAGGCGCATTATTAAAATATCCTTATTAATTTCTGTAGTCTAATTGAAACGAAGTCGATCACGGTGACCTCACTGTCTGGGCCTCAGTCTTCATTGCTCAGACACCGGGACCCTGGGTTCGAATCCCACCCAAGCCATGGATGTTTGTCCGCGTTTTTATGTATTGTGTTGTCCTGTGTACAGGTAGAGGCCTTGCGATGGGCTGATCACTCGTCCAAGGAGTCCTACCACATGTCTAAATAGATTAATAATCCTTTCATATATGAGGAGGCCGGGGTCCTTCAAGGACTGTACAGCCACTCAGTAAATAAGTAAGTAATAAGAACATGAGCTACGTAAAGACTGATCGAATCTAGAATATTCCAGCCACGTTTCTTGTATAGTCATATGATGGTAAGCGAGCGGCATATGTAGGTCTGTTTGCTTGTCTGTGCCCTCATTAAACCACAGACATAGATATTATAGGTATACATGAATATATCATATTTCATAAATCTGGGTAGTAAAACCATTTTTATCATGGTTTGTATAATGCAACAAGACTGTCATAACTAACTCCCTGGAGCAAATTCATTGTTTCAAAGCTTACATTAGCTCCACGAATATGAAGTTTTATTGCCGTGTTCGCGAAAACCCGCCACTAGTATCGATCCGAGGCCGGAAATGTCTAGTTCACACTTGTAAAATATGTAAAAACTGTAATAAGGAGATGCATTTCGTGCGTTGAATTGTTATAGTGTGCTTTAGTAGCATCCTTTCTGTGTCATATAGGCTAGATCTTTTTATTTAGATAGGAGTGTTTTGAACAATCGACTGTCACGACTCGCTGTGACGGAGTTAAATCGGCACTGTGTCGCCGAGCGAGAGGCTATAAACTTCAGACAAATGATCTCTCATATATCAGCTGATGGAAGCCTAATATAATCTGATCCCATGCAGAATGTGCTGAACATTGCCACTGAATACAGTGGAAAATGAAACAATAGCAAAATCACGAATCCGGAGATAAATTTAGCCCACCTCTGTTTACAACAGTGATACGTTCTTTGCACGAAATACACCAAGAGTACTTCCTATGAAACAGATTCAGTTCGTTCGTCCGCGCAAATACCTCTGAAATAACTGGATGGATTTACATTAATTTCGGTATTAGAGCCAGGGTAGCTTAGTGAGTACAGTGACGACCTAGGTTGATCGCTGACAGGGGCAAAGGACTTTTCTTCCAGCCTCTGCGTCGAGACCGGCCCTGGGTCCCACCCAGCCCCATGTCTAACGAGTGTCGTGGGTTCTTTCCCCTGGGATAGAGCGGGGTGAGGCGTGACGCTGACCATTCACCCCAATCTAATAACGAAGTCAGTAACAAGTAGGAACCCTACTTCTTAAACTCTCTGCCTCCTGGAACATCACGACGTGTACCCGGGACAGCGTAACTTATAATCTTTGTATTCATGGTCTATGCTGAAAATTGTGAATCAAATTCAATTTTGATTTGTGTTGGTCAGTCTAGAAGTAACATGATAAAGGATGAGAATGGTGATCTGTTGGCAGATTCCCACAATATTTCAATAGGCGGAAGAATAACTTCTCTCAGCTATTGAATGTGCATAGGGTTAGTGATATTAGACACGGAAATACATACAGCTCAGCCATTACTACCTTGACCTAGTACTTTTGAGATTGAAATTGATATTTAAAATATGAAAAGTTATAAATCGCCAGGTAGTATTCAAATTCTGGCAGAATTCATTCAAGTAGGAGGTGAAACGTTACGTTCTGATATCCACAAACTTCTTAATTTTATTTGAAACAAGGAAGAATTACCTCAACAGTGAAAGGGGTCTATTATTGTACCAATTTACCAGAAGGGCGATAAACATGACTGTAGTAATTATCTAGGCATATCAGTGTTATCAACTTTATATAAAATATTATCCAACATCCTTCTTTCAAGGTTAAGTCCATACGTAGACAAATTTATTGGGAATCATCAGTGTGGGTTTCGATTTAATAGGTCAACTACTGATCAGAATTTTTGTATTCATCAGATAGAGTAAAATGGGAGAACAATGAGACAGTACATCAGTTATTCATAAAAGAAAGTCTATGGTATAGTCAGGAGGGAAGTAAAAAGTAAAAAAAAAGTAAAGTTTGTCCTGCTACGTGCCATACAGGCGCTTGGGGTGAGTGGAGGTATAGCTCCTCTCTTCCTTGACCTCGGCACTAGATGGGGGTGAGTGGTCAGCATCACGCCCCGGCCGGCTTTACCCCCGGGGAAAGGACCCCGGTACCCATTGTAGAGGAGGCTGGGTGGGCCCCAGAGCCGGTCTGGACGCAGAGGCTAGAGGAAAAATCCTCTGCCCCCGTCGGGGATCGAACCCCGGTCGTCCAGTCCGTAGCTAGTCACTATACTGACTGAGCTATCCCGGCTCATAGTCAGGAGGGAAGTACTTTACAATATTCTCATTGAGTTTGGTACATCCATCCAGTAAGGCTTATTAAAATAAGTTTAAAGGAAACCTACAGTAAAGTCCACATAAATAAACATTTGTCTGACACATTTCCTATTCAAAATTGTCTAAAACAAGGAGATGCTTCATTGCCATTGCTTTTAAAATTTGATTTAGAATACGCCATTAGGAAGTTCCAAGAAAACCAGGTGGGACTGAAATTGAATGGGACACATAAGATTATGGTCTATGCTGATGATGTAAATCTATTGGGGTTAACATAAATATCATAAACAAAAATGCACAAGCTCTAATTGACACTAGGAAGGAGGTTGGTCTAGAAGAAAAAACAAAGAACACTAAATATGTGTCGATGTCTCGTCACCAGAATGCAGGGCATAATCGTTAACACAAAGATAACTAATGGATCCTTTGAAACTGTGGCAAAGTTAAGATATTTTGTAACGAGTGTAACAAATCAAAATTTGATTTATGAAGAAAGAGGAGATGAAATTCTCGTAATGCTTGCTACCATTCAATTCTGAACCTTTTGTCGTTTCGTCTGCTGTCTAAAAACGTAAAGATTAAAATATAGGAAATCTATTGCCCTTTGTTTTGTATGGGTGTGAAGCTTGGTCTCGGAAACTAAGGGAGGAACGCGGATTGAGGGTGTTTGAGAACAGGGTGTTAAGGAGAATATTTGGATATGAGAGGGATGAATTACTAGGAGGCTGGAGAAAGTTGCATAATGAGGAGCTTCATAGGTTTTACTCCTCCCCAAATAGAATTAGACCGATCAAGCCAAGGAGGATGCGATGGGCAGGGCATGTATCCCGCATGGGCGAGAACAGGAATGCATACAAGGCTTTTTGGACAGACCAGAAGGGAAGAGACCACTACGTAGGTAGTAGAATAATATTAAAATGTATTTTTGACAAATAGGTTGCGGTGATATAGACTGGTTTCATCTGGCTCAGGATAGGGACCAGTGGCGGGTTCTTGTGAACACGGTGATGAACCTTCGGGTTCCATAAAATTTTGGGAATTTCTTGATTGGCAGAGCGACTTTTGGCTTCTCAAGAAGGACTCTGCCCCATGGCGTGGGTAAGTACTGGTCAAATATAATCCCTGCTTTAAGTGAAATTCGATTTTAAATTTAGCAGTTTTTTTAAAAGAGCTCGTGGTAACCATCGCAAACAAAGAAATTAGGAGCGAGATCTCTGCACCTCAGTGTCTACCTCGGGACTCTACTCAGCCGTCATTTTGTCACCGGCCACAGGATATTCAAAAGTACGGTTTGCAGGTCCTGCAGGATGGCACAGTCTCCACATCAATTTTCATCACAATCCGTTCAATGGTTCTTGAGTTCAATCGACAGTACATACGGACAGATAGACGCAACCACCTCATAATTAGTTCTCCCTATGCACTTCGTTTGTTTGTAAACTTATACGTCATAAGTTTATTATAATCACACGTTGATCTACTCTAACGCTCTGAAAAGCTTTATTAAACGTACAAGTGGTTTTCAGTCTGTACGTAACTACTTAATAGGGGAACATTTTTATTCATCATCATGGATTAAGCACTTTATCCTGTTCCTTCTCCAACTTTCATTCTGGAGGCTTTTAAAGATTGTTTATTTTCTGCAAGGTGTTAGAAATCTTCTCATTTTTTTAAAGTCTGCATGTAAATGTGATTAACGACTATGGTACACCATACTGGTGTGTTAATAGTTTAACGTTTGATGCGCCGTCATTTATTTATATACACGTTTCACTATTGTGAAATATTTGCCTTATTTAGACTATATGTTTCGGCTACTAAATAGCCAAAAATATTTCACTACAGTGAAAAGTGCATTGGAAAAAATGAGTGAGAAATGACGTTACATCAAACACGAAACAAATGAAGTGTTAAAACTTCTCCATCCATTGTTTTCTCTGGATATCCCAGGTGGCTCTTTCTGTTGAATTGGTGAAGTATTTTTGGGATGTAGGAATGTTTACAAAACCGAACGCCAAACAAAGGAATATCCTTTTTCATAAAGCACACACAAATTAAAGTCAAATACAAATAGCATTTAGTTATTTTGTTTGTTCAAAACTGGAATACGCATTTTTGTTCTTGTTACAGCATTTTCCTCCACCTGTTTCGCTTTCGTTGGGAAAAAGTAGCTTCATCAGGCCAAACAGAGGTGGAATAGTACCTTGATTCCTTGTTTGTATAATAATGGGATTATAATGGACGGAAGGATAGATTCCAGAGATATTAATCTGTGGGTGTAATTAATTACTGAATTTCAATGGGCTCGGGATTTCGACCGAAACTAATGCTTTGCTGATCTGTTATAATCTAGTGTATCATACCTCTGGCAATCAATCACAGATGGTAGTACTCATGTATAAACTCCGAAAGTGTTTCTTAACAAAGTACCAAGATGTGAATCGGGTATTCCCCGAGATTTTAAAATCAAATGTGGTACTATGTACTTCAACTGTGCATGATAATAACACTGAGCTTATCAGCCATGTTTTCTTTTATTTCATCAGACTGTGATGCTGATTCTTTGTTAAACTGTTGATGCCATATTATTTTTATAGATGCATTTATTTACAATTTTACAGTCTGGCACTTCCAGATTAGTCATTACAATCGTAATTTCATTTTAATTGTCTGACACTCTGTTATTGTTTTGGCAAAAATATTGTTTATCTGTGAATTTTGAATATCAACTGACCGCATAAAAATAACTGTCTACTCAGATGTTGTGTTGTGTAGTCTTGTAAAAATTTACCTACGTTTTAGAGGTCCCGGAAGTGCCAGGACACAGCCATCTTTATATTCGCTGCCGTTAGAATCTGAAATCACACCATAATGCATACAGTTTTTGTAAACATTGTAAATAACATGTCTTAATTATGTCATATTTGAGTGTCTCACGGTGATGTAGATGTGGGTTGTGGGAAAGTCAATGAATAATGCTATAGGGATGCAGAACGCAATACACGTTTTACTAGTATCAGTGACCGAGTTGGCAAAACGTCGAAATGTCTGACTCGCATTCGAAAGGTATCATGATCGAATATCGGACGGCCACTGGCTATCTTTCCTGACTGTTTCCTAACTATTTAAAGACAAATTCTGAGATGTTGCTTAGCAAGATCCTAAAACATGTTAATATTTCTTTCCCCAACATGCTTCCTATTCATAATTTACACTATTTGTATCATTTTAGGGAGCAGGTTTACTTTAGTGGCAGTGCACCGCACAAGTACTCGGTTTGAATCTCCTGTACGTATTGACTATCCTGCCTGACAATTTTTCGTGCTTCTAGTTCCTGCATGCAAATGCCTAGAGAGTTCCTCAGTCCTCTGAAGCCGAAGCTCGACTAAATTATATTTAGGAATTCAGCCCTTACCGCGAAGAATACCATTCACCATTAAAAAGAGCAACTGGTTAATGGTGTTTAAGGAAATAATCGATGTTTACACTGATAAATATAAAATAAAATGTTATATTAAAAAAGCAGTTGGTACATACGGTTACCGATAGGTTTAAAGGTTTAAAAGAAGCAACTTTAGATTTCTCCACAGAGCGTTCTCAATACACAGTACATAACATAGTTAAGTGGCTGACTCACTCGATCTACCAAAGTCCTTGAGAAGCTGGTAGTCGCTCAGTTAGAAATACAAAGTACGTCCGTTGCAACGGACGTACTTTGTACGGTCGTGTGGCCCCAGCCTTATAGAGACCGAAGGTTCATCGCAGTGTTCATCGCAGTGTTCACCGCAGTGTTCACCGCAGTGTTCACAAGAATCCGCTGCCATTCCCAATTCAGAGTAACGTCAGTGTCAGTTCGATACTGTATAAATTGAATAGTTAATATATTGTAAAATAACTGAATAGACAATGTATGTACAAACAAAGACAAATTTTCACCTTACTCACGATTGTCGTGGTGAAGTGATTACTACTTCTGTTTTATACTCGAGAAATACCACCTTCGATTTCTGATCTGAAGACTACTTTCATGGAAGGTGTTTGAGGATTTCACAGTATTTGCAGAAGAATATTTTAAATAATCAACTACCATCTACCACTTACAAGACTTTTGGAGACTATATGACTGTCTTCTGAGATGTTGCGCCGTGTAGTCTGGTGGATGTTTACCGACGTTTTCGAGGTGGTTGCTACGTCTATCATCAGGGCGCCGGCCAGATTATGGCACAGTATTCCAGAAAATAGTCATCATCATATTCACCACAGTCACAACCCGAAATCTTTTCCATATTCAATACCACGTGATCGTATAAATCAGGAAGATCGCCCATATGTAATATCATACATCATTACCCACTAATTCCACACTTCTTAAGATCGACTATTTTCCTGATCACGGTTTCCAACCGGTTGTGATTTCCGTCTTGCCTCAGAGTATCACATCCATACAACATTTGATGAAATTTTTATTTGTTATTTTATTAGACGTTTACATATAAATGCATAATGAATAGGTTAATTTTCCTTTTCTCGAGGTACTCCGTTCAAATCTTGGAGTATGTTTTGTTATTTTTGCTGAAAATTTTATTTTTTCTTTCAATATCTCAATGCGACAGAACAGTCCTGTTTTATAAAGCACAGTAGTTCCCTTTTATACCGTTACCCACCGTACAAGCGTTGTCATTTTTCTGTATCAACCTCTGGAATTGGGAGCTAATAATTAAACAGATAATATAACTTTATATTCGACTGCCAGCTCTTTCCGAGTTTCCGTATAGATCTGTAGAGGATTTTAATGCCGTATAAAGTTTGATTTGTTATTAATACATAGATCTATATCTGTATACTGAATGCTTGTTTAGAATAAAGTGTGCTTAAAAGTAGAGCTGTCAGGTACACGAGTATTTAAACGGAAAACCTTAAACAAAAACTGTTTGTGGAAGCATCTGCAGCAGAGCCGTTGAACGCTAATGAAACTGAGCACAAATACGATAGTAGCAGAGTCGGTATTAAACTTCAAGTAACGGATATTAAATTGTTCGTGTATTTAATGTTATTACCAAGTGAAAATTTAGATTTATGTTTTGTATTTGTTTATCAGAAACTTTTTATTGACTTACTGATTTGCAATTCATGATCCATTTATTTTAATAATTTTATCCCGTTTATTGTGGCTCACCCAACCTCTTATCCAGTCGGTAAAGTAAATTTGTCCCGTGAAAACCAGGGAGACACTTGGAGGGAGAAGTTGTATAGCTCACAATCGTTTTGGACCTCGACACGAGATGGGGTGAGTTGTCAGCGTCACGCCGCGTCTGAGTATAACCCCTGGGGAAGGGACCCCTTGTACCCATTGGATAGGAGGCTAAGTGGGCCTTATAATCGGTCTGAACACAGAGGCTGGAAGAAAAATCCTTCTCCTCTTTATGGTACATACGAATATTTTCCTGGGGATAAAGCGGCTGGGGCTTGAAGCTGGCTACACGTCTTCCTCTAATATATAGGTAAAGAATTTGTGTAGGAGAGAAGGGGGCTAGTTCTTACAATTTTCAAATACGATTTTTTGTACATTTATTCTTAAAATTTACAAAGTTCGCAATTATGGCTTCAGGTACTACTGCTCTTCGGCTATATTAATAACATTTTTTCAATGGCCTATTCATTTTTGTTTCATCACAAAACTTGTTTATTTAAGAGAAGGTGGTTTGTAACAAAGTGCCCTGTTATGGTGCTGGTTGTTACAGTGAAGGGGAAAATTGTTACAACACATTGTATTAGTAAATAGAAGGAACAATTCTGACCTTTTTTAAGTAATTAATTACAGACAATATACCAATTAAAATTAATTACAGAAATTAACTTCAAACATATGAAAGAGCTTACCTTACCTAGATCCTTCCAGAAGAGACTTCATCAGCTGCTAACTTAAACGTTTCCAAACTTGTATTCCTCCATTAGTCTTCCTTTTGTATGGTCGTACCATCTTTCATGATAAAAAATAAAATTTAGTCATTTGCCAACGGAAGTTATTGTAAAAGATATGCGTCACGCAGATACAATGTAACAAGGTGCCCCTTGTTCAGTGTAACAACTGGCCCCACGGACCACCATTTTGATTTAACGGTCATCAGTTTATTCGACCGCAGTGTAGAACGAAGTACACGCATTGCTCTTAATATAAAGAACTTTATGTAAGAAAATTTTAAAGAACCTGCCTTTATCATACGGTCATGGAAGTGAGTTCAAACTCAGAAGAAAATTTTACTTTTAATTGGTAAAAACACTTAATTAACCTAGCTCACGTAATACACAAGCTACAAGTACCATACCTTGGGTAGAACTGCGCACAGGGGAGACGCAATAGATAAGAGACTCGTGAGATGCTGCTGCAAATGAGTACTTTTTAAATTAAAATATAACAACTTGCCAGTGTAACAACTAGCCCCCTTCTCCCCTACTATAAAAAGCTGTCCCACTATACGCCATGTAGGCGCTTGGGGGGGAGGAGGTATAGCTCCTACTCATTCTTGACCTCGACACTAGATGGGGTGAGTGGTCAGCATCACGCCCCGGCCGTGCTTTATCCCCGGTAAAGGACCCCGGTACCCATTGTGGAGGAGGCTGGGTGGGCCCCAGAGCCGGTCTAGACGCAGAAAAATCCTCTGCCACCGTCGGGGATCGAACCCCGGCCGTCTAGCCCGTAGCTAGTCACTATACTGACTGAGCTATCCCGGCTCATTCTATATCTACTTATATGTCCACCACATTGACATCTTCAAGACCGTGAGAACATTAAATCTCACTGTATTTTATGCTAAAGACATAAACTTTGTTGTGATTAACATAATGTTCTCTAATGGTTCCTGCCTTGCCTTCTGCGACCAACACTCGAGTTCACCGACTTGCTTTCCCCACTATTCAAGGCTACCCTCTCCTATCGCGCAAGCCAGAGGCCACGGCGAACTAACAGGAGAGTAGGAGAGCGTTTCGTTAAAATACGTGCTGTAGAATGTGTACTGCTTTTAGTTGCTTTTAGCCCCTGGCCGTTCAAATTAAGTCATACTGTGTAACCAGCCAACCTTTGACGCGCAAAGGGCGATGGAATTTTTTGTGTAAAATTAATTGAGGATGAGAAAGTTGGATCGTCCTTTGTTTAAACAGAACTGAAACCATTGACTGCTTTGAAAGGAGAGGATTTGGTAACATTGATACTTACGTTATATCCATAACAGTATATATTTATTTATTTATTTATGGTTTACTCAATTGCGTTTCAATTGCTCAGAATATATGATATCGAGTTAAGGGATTGTTAATGAACAAGGAATTGGAAAGGATGTGGAAGATGGTAGCTGCAGCAGCCTAATTTAAGGCACTAACCCGGTATTTGCCTAGGGGGACTGAGAGTTGTGTATAGTCCTACTGATACGACAAAGCATACGAGTTCACTTCTTGTAGTTGCTATAGGCCGACAGTAGTACGAAGTTCTATTAAATGTTTGTAATTGATACATATTATGTTGTATCGCGTCTATCTGATTTTGAAGAATAAAGGTATGGATATATACCTCCATAATCAGCGTGTGGTGTTAAAACACGCTGTAAACTTACCTGTATTTTTGTTAGGGTAACAAAAGTTGACGACATGCCGAAGTTTGGTATTGGACGCAGCATGTCTCGACCCCAGTATTTCAACATAAACACAGCAATTTTCCTTTTACCAACCAGCTTAGTTGCTTCGGTCTTTATTATCTGTGAACTAAAGAAAAGCAGTGAGTCTTAAGGATTTTCCACCGGTTTGGTTTCTAGAAGCTGCTTTGGAAGTTTCGTAGTCCAGTTATTTCCACGGAGTAATGTAACCACAAAACCGTCGTAATTATAGAAGGAATAAAGATCACAGGAACTTAAGAACTGAATTCTAGAAGCACCAGTGAGACTTTATGTGATCAATAATCACGTTGCCCTCAAAAGATGTGCAAAGAAGGAGGCTGCATCCAGTGTAGTTTTGAAGTCACGTTTGCATCCGTTCAGATGTTTCATATCTTAAATTAATTAGCAGATTTTTTATTGATGTTGCTACTGATTTTCTACACTAAAATATTTTCGGTGGGTCTAATTTCATTTCCTATCAGCGGAGCCTGGTCTTTTGAAGTCCAGTGACACCTACATATACCGCTTGCTTTAATAATCAGTAACAGTATTTGTTTTTCGCAGTTGTTCTCAGAGTAAAAATCTATTATTTCCCTGAACAACATTAACCGATCGGTCTTTGTTCTGGTGAAGTTGTGTTTGTTTTAAGTTCATATTAAACGTTTAAATATTGTTTAGATGAGCGTCGGATTCAAAGGTGTATCATACATTATGGTCTTTCTAGAACGGGCTAATTATCAAGTTAGTTAAATTTTTATTTGACACTATCTATGTAAAAAATATTTAACGAAAGACAAGAAAGATTGTTTATATCTCTGCAGTGTGATGACTCTTGTCTGATCTGTATAGCAAACGTTATTTTATTCAAAATAATAGGAATGTAGACTGACGCGGTATGAAAAATTGAAAAAAAGAGAAAACGTTTTTGAAAAATATATGTAGATCCACTACATTAAAATGTAACTCCACTCTTTCTTTCTTTCTTTCTTCTACGTATGTATAGAACGAGACCGCCGAGATGGTAGAGATGAGAAATGTATACAAAAGTTCAGTCGGAAAAATGAAGAGAAAATATCTAAAATTATGGCATGTCGGCTGGATACAGTTGTCTCAAGATAGTTGTTCGGTAGCGATCTCTTATGAACACGACAATGCACATTCGAATTACATAAAAGTTTTTGAATTCTTAACCCATTTCAGTGACAGTCTGGTTCCGAAAGAGGGCTGTGTTGCACATAGTTACACAAGTACTCTATAACTCTTTCAGTAGACTTAGGTTTTTGTGAAGAGTGAATATTTCTATTCCTGTAACGTGGCTTGTCCATACAACGTCTTGTAACATTACCTTCACATCAATCATCCCTTGTTCCAAATATTTCATTCTTTTGTGACGAATTTTCATCACAGGCGTGAAACGAAACCACCTCGCCTGGGGTTAAAATAAATTACTCCCGGTACACCAACAGAGCGTCCAGCAATTTCCATTCGGGCTTGCAGATGACGCTGCTTGTCTTGCTGTGCTACTGTTCATAACCATACCAGAAAACTAACTTTTGTAAAAACGTTGACTTGGGGTTTTCTTTATATTATTCTAACCGTTTGATATTTTGTAACAGACGCATTTTAAATTGCGCTGCTTTAAGGAAAGCAGTTGCATGATACTGGTTGCATGAAACAAGTTTTATCCAATTAATTTCTTCCTGATCTGTACCACGAGTGGTTAAATCGCCTGCCTCTTATTTTTAAAGTTCCGGGTTTAAATCTCGACCCTGTGTCGTGCTATCGTGACTGAGATTTTTAGAACTTTTCCTCAGTCGCTCAAGGCAAATTCTGGGACCGTACCTTTAACTAAGCCACTTCTATATCGCTTCCAATTCATTGATCATAACATCATCCATCGCTATATAATTTGTGCTACTGGCAGATTTCTTAAATACAACACAATTAACACAGGAGAAATCAGAGGTGTCCATGGTAGTCACGATAACGATGTTGTTGTTCTGCGTTACGACACTAACTCGTAGGTAGATACCAACATTTCGGGGGAAAAACATACTGTTTCAATATTTAGGATTGAAGATGGCAGCGTTCCCAACGAAACAAAATTTTCAGGAAACCATTCGGCTTAGTTTTGTGTTTCACTATTTTTGCATAACAATCGTTTCAAGTGACCCTGTCTGTGACTTCCAATACTGAGAACGGTATTTTTAATTCAATAACAGTTTACAGTTTTATGAGACCGATTTTATGCAGTTAGTTCGTTCTGTGTATGACACCCGCCTAAGAATACACCAACCATGCATTTTCAATATTGACAAGAGTCTTTACTGGAAATATTTATGATTATTTGGGGAAATAATGCCAAGTTTAATTCAGCCATTCTCGAACTGTAAAGGATAATAAATACACATATGCATATAATGTATCCCGATGGCCTTCGCTTTTTGAGGAATCCTGTGTCGGTAACGAGACGATAGGTGTCACGATGCTCAGCGTCGAGTTTCCAGCTTCGTACCATATGGCGTAAGTCAGGTTTGGTTACGTTATATAGGCTATTGTGGGTTTGGTCGGTATACTATTTTCTGTATACTACCCTTTTAGATGGATTCTGTAGGATTCTTACGATGGTATGATATAGTCGGAGATACTGGATTTTTGGACTTTGTATATCGTTCAAGGTCAAAATGCACACGACGTTTCGAAAACAGATTCCGTTTTCGTCTTCAGATGTATGGGGGAGGGGCACCTACTCTGTTGGGTCCGAGAGAAAGAGCTAGTCTCAATCACTGTTTTTCCCAACGGACCCAACAGAGTAGGCGCCCTTCCCCCATACACCTGAATACGAAAACTGACCCTGTTTTCGAAACGTCGTATGCATTTTAACCTTGGACGATTGACAATGTCCAAAAACGCAGTAACTCCGACTTTAGTTTAGTTTAGTTTAGTTCGTTTAGTTCCGTTCAGGTTAGTATAGTTCTAATTCTATCTAGTTCGGTCCTTTTCGGTTAAGTTCTGCGTAGTTCGGTTTAGTTTCATTCGGTTCTGCTTAGTTCCGTTTAGTACCGTTTTGTTCTGTTTAATTCAGTTTACCTCCCTCTACTTCCACCTAGTTCCGTCAGAACAGTTTAATTCCACATACTTCCGTTTAGTTATAAGTTTAGTTGAGTTTGTATCAGTTTAGTACAATTTATGTGTCATTAATTTAGTTTAGTCCCCTTTAGTTCGGTTTATTTCCACTTACATACGTTCAATTTCGTTTCATCGAGTTCAGTTTAATTCCGTCTAGTTACGCTTTAATAGCGTTTACTTCAGTTAAGTACCGTTTAGTTCAAAATAGTTTGCTTTAGTCCCGTCTAATTCGGTCTTGACGCCGTTATTTTATCGCGCTTTGCTTCCGATCTAAAGAAATAATCTTCGCCGGGAATCGAATCCAGCTCGTTTGTTCGGGGTAGTGGCCTTTGTTTCTGTGATCTCCTCTTGAAAACAAACAACTCTGATCTTGGCACCGTTCTTCTATCATGCATAGTTCTCGGGGTACAGGAAATGCCCTTACCTGGGATCGAATTCAGGACAGTTTGTTTTAGAGTTTCAACCCTGCTAAATTCTCTTCCTCGTCTCGAAGAATAAGCACGTCAAGTGTGTTACAAATTGGCGTATCCCTTCTATAGCTATATGAGAACATACGTACAAACGTAGTTTTTAAACAATCTGTTTTTGAGATAAATAAATAATACGTCCAATGTAAGGAAAATGTTTGAGAAATATTTTACATCAAATTAGAGTATGCTTTTCCACTGTTGTTAAAAATTATCTCAGATTCAGGATAAGTTGAAAAAGAAGTTGTATATGTTCCATTTATGCACGATTCATTTTCGATATTAATGGCGTCCGTGACAGAAAGTCTATGAATTGCGGATCAAAGGCCGAATCTATTGTTGGCAGCCCGAACGGGAATGGAAAGCTCCATCTGAAGTCTCGTAAGTATTTGTTCGCAGTGATTTATGCACTGACACCGAAGCTAGGACTCAACTGAAATACTATCTATATTATAGGAAAGCGTTAGGAAGAGAAAATCATGTTTAAGTGGATGAAACTCCGAGGTACGTAATCCTTGCTTGACAGTTACCAAACTAGTCAAGAAATGTCCTGCTTTTGTGAAACCAAAAAACTTATCACCACGTTCAAAACAGTTTTTTAGAGCTTGTATTCAGCCAGTTCACATCTTCACAACATATTTAACTAAGATAAATTTTAATATCATTATCCTCCCGATGGGTAGGTTTTCTAAGTGTCATCTTCCACTGAATTTTTTAAATATTAATATTTATTAATATTTTTTATTTATATCAACTGAAAAGTACAAATTATAAAACACTTCCCGGCTTTAGTCCCGTCTAATTCGGTCTTGACGCCGTTATTTTATCGCGCTTTGCTTCCGATCTAAAGAAATAATCTTCGCCGGGAATCGAATCCAGCTCGTTTGTTCGGGGTAGTGGCCTTTGTTTCTGTGATCTCCTCTTGAAAACAAACAACTCTGATCTTGGCACCGTTCTTCTATCATGCATAGTTCTCGGGGTACAGGAAATGCCCTTAC
The DNA here is from genome assembly GCF_000696155.1 of Zootermopsis nevadensis. Next base: position 1,148,296 of record NW_019059959.1, on the reverse strand, counting down.
CTGGGATCGAATTCAGGACAGTTTGTTTTAGAGTTTCAACCCTGCTAAATTCTCTTCCTCGTCTCGAAGAATAAGCACGTCAAGTGTGTTACAAATTGGCGTATCCCTTCTATAGCTATATGAGAACATACGTACAAACGTAGTTTTTAAACAATCTGTTTTTGAGATAAATAAATAATACGTCCAATGTAAGGAAAATGTTTGAGAAATATTTTACATCAAATTAGAGTATGCTTTTCCACTGTTGTTAAAAATTATCTCAGATTCAGGATAAGTTGAAAAAGAAGTTGTATATGTTCCATTTATGCACGATTCATTTTCGATATTAATGGCGTCCGTGACAGAAAGTCTATGAATTGCGGATCAAAGGCCGAATCTATTGTTGGCAGCCCGAACGGGAATGGAAAGCTCCATCTGAAGTCTCGTAAGTATTTGTTCGCAGTGATTTATGCACTGACACCGAAGCTAGGACTCAACTGAAATACTATCTATATTATAGGAAAGCGTTAGGAAGAGAAAATCATGTTTAAGTGGATGAAACTCCGAGGTACGTAATCCTTGCTTGACAGTTACCAAACTAGTCAAGAAATGTCCTGCTTTTGTGAAACCAAAAAACTTATCACCACGTTCAAAACAGTTTTTTAGAGCTTGTATTCAGCCAGTTCACATCTTCACAACATATTTAACTAAGATAAATTTTAATATCATTATCCTCCCGATGGGTAGGTTTTCTAAGTGTCATCTTCCACTGAATTTTTTAAATATTAATATTTATTAATATTTTTTATTTATATCAACTGAAAAGTACAAATTATAAAACACTTCCCGGTGCGCGGCTTACTCATCGCCCTGATGATGGAGGCAGCACTGACCTAATACTAAAGTTGTTTATATCAGACAGCAGATTAGAGGACGAAGGAAATTGTCCCGAAAAATCCGTCTTGGTTTCGAGTTCCCGTGAAATGGTTTTTATAGCTCTGTAACTAAGCACGATAGAAGAACTAAATCGAGAACAAAATTATTTGGTTCGGCTGGGAGAATACAGGAGAAACGTTTACGACCCCGAAAACTGTTCAGGGCTCAAGTCCCAGTAAAAATGTTGGTTTCATGAATACTAATTTTTTCTATGATATTAACGATGCGTATCGAATTATCAGGCTTATGATATGCTTTCGGGAATTAAAGTCTGATGCGAAATGAAAACATTTGTTGAATTTCGCTACACTAAATCTGCGGCCACTCTATCTGTCGATCTACATATATCAGTGCAAAAGTTGATTCTACCCCCACACCTCTTTCCTCGTAAATGAAAAATCCCTCACAATTTGATAACAATGAACATTTACTTTGTTAACGAACGCGAAGAGGGTAGTAAAACACTGGAAACTTGGCCACATTGCAGGATTTTTGCACCCCTGAAATCAAGGAGTCTGGATAGCAGCAGATTTTACCCACTATTCAAATCGGCCACAGCACATTCTATGCTTTTACTTCGCACATCGAAGTATTGTTTATTAAGGTTATTATATTGGGATGTTTGTATAAAGCAGTTTGCGAATAAATAAATCGATGAATAGTTTTCATGCGAATCTTTTGGAAAACGGATTGTTTGTAGTTCACAAGGAGAATGACAAATATATTTAAACGGATCCAGAATGTGAAGATCAAATTGATTCAGCATCTTATGTATGGGAGGCTGAATATTCGAGTTCGTTACTACATATTTTGTAGCAGAATTATACTTGATACAGAATATCTGCGATCCCGAGCTCCGTCACAATAAGAGAAGGGCAAATGGAAGGAGTAGTAAGAAGATTCCTTATGCGCTGTTGCTTCTCCTTCCTGGCTGTACGTCGGTTGGCTGTCGGCCAACATGCGTATTTGTAATGGTCAACGAAGCTCGGAAATGTCTTGCGACAAGTACACTTCGTCAGTTAATTAGTTTAGAGGTGCTAGTTCGATAGTTATTAAACTTCTCGGTCAGGCGGTTGTTAACTCTCACTTCGTGTTCCTGTGGTCTCGGACTTGATTCTCCGCCCAGAAGCAAGTTTCACTCACAGAGGCTGTTCTCTATTTCTACCCATAACTGTGCGCCTTAAAATAGGCCACGCCCGGTCCCTTTTCCAACTTGATTAATTTTACCATTCGATATTGTGTTATGAATAAAACATCACTATAAATTGAGAAACAAACAAGAAGCTTTGTCAGGCAATTTTAAGTAGCTGAAACATAAATCAGAAACGAAAGATAATAATGATATTAATACAAACTGATAAATAAGTTTCAATTCATGGTGCTTATTGTCTCGGTACATATGAAATATTCTACTCAGTAGTAAGAGATAAAAAATGAATTTAATCCACTTCATTATACAGATCCAGCAGCGAGAGTTCTTTCGTGGTGAATACATTTATGCCATATTATCAATAAATGCCTTGTTTAGTATCAGATCGTAAAGGCTTTATCACCCTTGTCTCGTCATCTATATTTTGATTACAATAAGGAAGAGACTTCGTAAATTGTGGGTTTCCGTTTACTGGTCCAGTTGAAACCGACTTCAATCAGACTGAAGCGAGAAGCTAGTAACATACAGACATCTCCTTCAACAGATATATTTATAGCTCGTTTGGGCAAGGAAATAGCTTTAAACGTGACGATTCAATTTCCGACATGAACACTGACATTTCTTATCGGCATGCTACGTACGTACCTGATTTATTTACGTGTAGTTTTTCAACGATGCTTTTTTTACTGTTGAGACGGTTGACCGGAATGGGAAGGTCTTTTCAAATGATGATTACTTCAGACTTTATAAGGAGGCTGTAACCTCTTTTAAAATAGGTTGTTTTTGGTGTCATCGGGTCGGAGCCGACCCCTGGTGGCATTATGAACAAGTTCCCTCTGATAGGGACCTGTTCATATGTTTCCTAGGCAAATGATCCAGAAGTGGTTTGCCGTTGCCTTCTGTGTGCTTATTGTCAAATGATGATGAAAATGGAGTAATTGGTGGGATGCCAAGGATAAACCTGGGAAGCCCCGGAGGAAAACTCCGTGATACCTTGCCCAACACAAGTTATAAATCCGGGCACCACCGGGAATCGAACCCGGGACCCCAGGATTACAAGCCCAGCGTTCTGACCGCTAGACCATTAAAACAGGTTACTGTTCCGATATTCATCTTGTAATGTGGGAACATCACGAAGGTCTTAGTATTTTATTTCTATTACTTGACACTGATGCTGATAATGGTGGATGCATGGACAGTCTATGAAACGTCGTTTTGCAACGCCGTATTTATACGGCTGATCGTCCGAGAATTCATTTTATTCTGTCGCTGTGAAATTTTAAATTCCTAATGTAAAATATCTTTTACGCATAAGACAAACAATATCGATTTTAATTACTACGTCAGTGAAGTTTTAGTTAGTAAAATAGATCTTGGTGTTAGTGAATGTAATTTTTACTGCCACGTTGATCTTGGACATTTTCAAGCACTAAGGAAATTCGAGCTTATCCATTATATTATGTATAATTTTTCTTCTTTAGGTATTCATTGTTTCATATAATACTTTAATAAGATGGCAGCTAGGTTATGCTTTTATCGTACGGAATAATCTTATATTGACTGACTCGAATGAATTAGAAAGTATACAAAAACTTTAGCCAGTTTTTTTAATATCTTACCTAATTAGGATGCCACTTTGAATTTTTGAATTTTAAAACACTCTTATAGGCAACGAAATTTCTATGACCTTTTCTTTTTATGTTTTAAGGGAAAACAAATTGCCATTGCATTTCATTGTGTGCTAGGCAAACAATAGAATTGTCTGCTTTCAACGTGAGCAGTTCGATAAGACAGTCATTCAACTGGGTGCACCATTACTGCAAAGCTGTATGCAGGCTTTTGGATAATTTTAGCGAAATCATTTTCTCGTTTCATGACTCATTCTGTATATGGGAAAGTAACTGTATCGATTGTTTGAGTTTAATTTTCTTTTAATTTGTACCCTTTCAACATATATATTAATTTGTTGTTGATTGTTTGCCTGTCATAGGCTCTTTGTTTTTGGCAAACACTAATAAAATAATTGAGTGAAATGACAGGCTTACGTTATATTGCTGTTCTAGGAAAACTATGCTGTAAATTAATTTTGTATTCTTATTCAGGAAAATGGTAGGAGCTCGTTCGATGAAGAATGAGACTATTAAAAAGCTCCAAGAATCATATCAAGACATAACAAGGCAGACGAAAACTCTGACAAATATCTGTACCAAAGAAAAATTCGTACCCGCTATTCCATTATATGTGGCATCAGAACTCGAAGCTGAAAAGATCGAATTTAATAATTTTGTAATAAATTCAAAATTTCCATTTTAATGTAAAGCTTGTGCCCTCACTTAAAGGAAAGAATAGAGATTCATAGAATTTTAGAGCGAAATACTAGGGAGAAATTTTGAACGCAAGGGAGACAAAAGTACCTTGGTGTGGAAAAAAATTAGATACAAGGGGATTCAAAATTTGTGTTTTTCATCAAATATCACTAAAATTACCAAATGAAGGATGATTTGGGTGGGTTATGTAGCACGTACGGTAAGTCGTGAAACACATTTTGGTAGAAACACCGTATGATGGAGATTACTTTGGAGAGATAAAATGTAAGCCGAATAGAGAGGGTAACATACAAATAGATCAACAGCTTACAGAAAGATAATATGAGAGGATGGACTGGATTCAACTGGCTCGGGGCAGGGTTCATTCGTGAGATTTTGTGAGGAAGTTATTTACGTATATGTGGGTTCCATACAAGCAGTGAATTTCTTAACTTGCTGAGTAACTATCAACTGTTAAGGAACACATTACACGTAAAGTTAACTGAGAAAGTTAATTTGAATTGTCTATGTGAATCTAATACTTTACTTGGTTCACACACTTGTTGAATTTACACAGACTTCTTGATCCACTTTTGCATCAGAAATATAGGTGCAATGGATGGAGAAAGACGTTTTAATAAATCCGTGTCTCAAAGAAGATATCAACAGAGCGTGAAGAAAGAACTTGCACAACAAAGACAGATTAAAGAAGACAGAAAGAGAAGAAAGGGAAACTAGAGTTAACAAAAAAGGAAGAAGAAAGAGGTTGGATATGATAGGAAATCCTCTTTAGAAAAGATTCGTACGAAGAAGGAAAACTATAAAAGAAAGTAGAAGGCAGTTTTATGCCTCTGCTGGTAATCGGGCGTGTTTTCAGCGACCGATTTCCGAGTCTTTATTTCTTGGCTTTACAAACCCGGACACGGACAATGCTGGGAGACAGACTTTTTTGTTTTTGAAACCACCGACGATGCTTCCACTGCTCTGCATGATACTTAGATTAATCATTTCCTGATGATGGAAGCAAAGACAGTCTCCATAACTTTGGAAACTCATTCATTCCACGCTTACTCTATTGAACACCCGAGGAGACTTCTTTGTATTCACTTTCAGTGAAGTCTTCGAATCTTATTCGTTACAACCTTTGACTCATTGTGAAGATTGTTTCTTTAACATTTTGGATCCGATTCACTTTGTGTGTTTTCTGCCTTACAGTGTCGGTGACAGAAATACAGATTGTATCCGAAAGGGCTGTACAAACTGGGGTAATTTCTAGGCAGCAGAACAATATGGACATGGGTCCATGAGCGCTTTCTATTCGGGTTACAGACCTGCACGATATTCTGTATAAAAACCGCTTCAATTGATATTAACAAATTCAGTTTTTACTGTTTCAGGACAGCAAAAACACACACATCTTATTTCACCTTAAGACATATTTCAAATTTCTTGAACGATTGGTTGCCTGATGTTCTTAGTTTTAAAATGCAGAACTTGTTTCAATAGAACCATTTTCGCAAATTCGCATTCTTATAGTGGCTGTGGTATGGTTCTGTCTTGTTTGTTCTAACTTCAGTGTTGTGTTATTGTTTACAGGTATCGAAAATGCTCACAAGGCTGGAAGGATCGCCAGCCTGGTTGGGGTCGAGGGAGGTCATTCGCTAGGGGCAAGCTTGGGTGTGCTTCGAGCCATGTACGACCTGGGGGTGAGGTACCTTACGCTCACACATTCCTGCCACACACCTTGGTGAGTCCGTAGCAGAGTCGTTCAGTGTTAAGTAACACAAAATGAAACTGTAACATTCTGCGTGGATATAAAGTTATAGTTTTTAATTAAAATGTGATTTTTAAAATGGTTATGAAGACGCTGTTTCGATTGTCGCTTTCTGGTCAGAGTATAATTCAGAAATCAAATTTCTTCATTTATGTGTGTTTAACCTTCATTGGCGGGAAAGCGCTGCTGGCTACCTATAACTATCAATATACAGTTAGTCCCAAAAAGTTGAATACACAATGCTGACGTATGTAATGGTTGTGTGTATACATCTTTTCGGAAAATCCCATATGTCAGGAGAGTTTATTTTCATTGACATTATCGAAATAAAAATATGTTCAGAGTATAAACTATCGGCGTTTCTGAGCATATCTCCCTTGTGGATAAACTCATGTAAATTTAGTCTGTTGAATATGACATTTTTATAGATGGATTTTTATTATTTATTTATTTATAAATACTTTAGAGAAGATTTAATATTAATACTTTTATCTGTTGGTTTTCCCAGCAAATTATATTTTTGCTAACCAGTCAATATCAGTATGGAAATCCGAGGTTTCAGTAATCTGATTAATAATTCGAAACCACTGTAACTAGATATACATTAAATTTACGTTTGACAATTACATTAACCGTGTTGATATGCTAAAATAATTACCTCTCAACTTGAATACATTCTTAAGGGAGTCCGTATTATGTTCCATATAATCGAGAACCTAAGACTCGGAAATAAGTGGCATTATTGTAGTCCACGTTAATAGTCTCCGTATGTCTGTTCCATTGTGTTTTATTTTAAGAACCACAAAAAATTATTAAATATAGTTACGAATAACAGGAAATTTAACAGATTATTATATGCATGCATTATGTATAATTTATTACTGAATAATAATCATCTAAACACGTAATTAGAAGAAAATGGATCCAAAATGCCTTACAATTTGACAATAAAACAGATACCGACGGGCAAGTTTGTCATTGAAACATTTTGGGGGATTAAAGGATTCACATCTGTAAATAAAACCATACGAATGCAGAAAACACGGGAAAAGATAGAAGCTAAATTCTGTAGTCTGAGAATTAAGGAAGAACTTCTGGGAACAGATTATAACGTCTATATTTTTTTTAATTTTCATTCTGTATGTCGAGGCCATTAAAAATTAAACATTTTAGTGATGCCTATCTGTATATTTTGCTTTCATACAGATTCTAATTCAAAATTATCTCAGATATCAATGTTTTTGCATCGTTTCCATATTAGTAACTGCAAACATTTTAAAGCGTTTCTTACAGAATTTTTAAGTATATCTGATAAGGCTATCTGAATGCCTAGCTTGAATTATTCATTAATTATCGCCACCAAACCAAGATGTAAATATGTTCTATATTTTGTCGTCCTAAAGTTGATACTTTGCAAAGAACGGTGCTTCGGCGAAATTTGCTTACTTTGCTAATCTCTTGCTACACAAAATTGTAGTGCTCTACATTAAGTGACGCTTGGATCGATCCCGTGTAGTAAGCATGTGCAGATAACTCATATGCACATTGCGTGTTATAAAACTGAAAAGTAAAAGTGGTATGGCCCCCCAGTGGCATGATAAATATAGCGTTATGAATTTTTTTAAATTCTTTCCACGTTATTAAGAGAGTCAGATACGCGATCACACAGACCTATGGACCTACAGATACCACAAACATATCTTACTATGTAGTTGAATTAAAGTGGACTGAATATAAGCTGGTTATTTTCTGAGTTGTTGTAGATTAATCAACTGAGTAAATTAACCAACTTTAACCATTATGTATGATCTGAACCCATTAGACTCAGCAAATTATCTAGCTGTATAATAAGCAAATGTTGGTAGCTTAGTTGGTTGCTTGTTTGCTTAGTTGTTTGGTGATTATTTGCTGTTATGGAATGCTGGAACTTATCGGGTAATATTTATTACTGTGATCATTCATCCGTGGTATACTACTTGCATGCACTTGAATGCAAAGCAGCAGAGTTATTACAACCTGAATATAAGATCATATCTGATATTACACTGCACTAAATCGTACCATATTATTTAATTAAGTAACGTTAAATAATAATTTTAGTTCTTTTTACTATACAACATTACTTAATTTTAATTTTTATATAATGCTTTGTGGAAACAGTTCACTACTGACACAAAGGGTTACTTACATGGCCTACTATGTACGTACATATACTTATTTTAAATGCAGCAAACCAGATATTTACTTCTTAAAAGTTTGCAACTTTCACAATTATGATTTTAATTTATATATGCAACTTTGTTACACTTTTTAACAAAATTCGTTGTATAAGTTTAATTTTCCAGTAATTCGTGATGGGTAATTTTCTGGTAGATAAATACTAACAGACCTACTAATGGCTGCAATTTTAAATCAGCCTAGAGCTTCCCTATCTTTGTACAGTTCTCGCGTACTGTGGTGAAACGTTCATACTGGTATGTCATGTCTAACACAGTTTGTATTCATTTTGTACTACTGTGTAAAAAAATATCTGTCCTAATCTCGCGCTTTCTGGTAGGGCAGACTCGTCCTCAGCGCCGGTCTCCGACGGCAACACCAGACGCGAAGGACTCACGGGATTTGGAAAGGTGAGACCACATATTTCACGTATTTCAACGGAATTTAAACCGGAAATTTCACGTGATTCTCACGGAATTTTGAACAGTAAGAAAACATTACGTTCAAGTAACGTGGAAAGGTAAGAACACATAATTTTGTTAGTTTTCATCTGAAGTAAGTCTGTATTAAAAACCATATTTTAAAATCTTTCACGGCCATGTTTCCCAGATCGGATTTCTGCAGCGCCCTAAAATAAAGCAGTTATCGTGTACAGTCATTTGCTTCT
>NW_019059959.1:1106271-1126080 GCF_000696155.1 Zootermopsis nevadensis | reverse complement strand
TTGACCGTTCCGATATCGCTTCTGTAAATAATTTTAAACCGGACGAGAAATATAGGGCAGATACTGCAAAAATAGAAAGTGAAAGCCACAGACGCAATTTCATCTACGGAAATGGAGCGTGATGGTACGTGTAGGAAGTAGGCGATGGCGTTGCAGACTTCCGAAAAATATAATTTCCGACAGATCTACTGGCAGAAATTTTAGTATCTTCGTTTGGTTGGAGATGAGTGCAGTTCGCGTTTCCAGTAAATCCCTCGCCGCCTACACCCTCCACTGATATATAACTTACGTCGAGTCGTATTTATGTGAAATTTGTAGAATATACCAGGCACATAAATATAATTATCCAGCTATACTTAATTCACGAAATATTTATCATTATTAGTGAAATAATGATTGTAGTTGTGTACTTGTGATTAATACAACTGCATTACTTCTATATAATATCACTGAGAACGCCAAATTAAATTAGGTGTACTGGAGTAAATCTGATACTAAATAAATTCGCCCACAGAACGTAATTCAAATCATGAAACTACTCCTTCAAGAAGACCTGTAACAGAGCCGAATGCATATCCACACTGTTACCAACTACTGTTAGAGAAAATTGTTTACGATAATCTTCTTTGAGTCCAACTTCACTGTTCTCTGAGTAGGGGATAACAGTCTGTACACAATCTCAAGGTACACCGAGCATGGTCGTGTCGTTAGCGAAAGTGGAATTAAATGGATTCTCCGTGGTTATCAGTTTCGTCTGCTGCATGTTATGGCAAACCATTCTCCACGTCGAACGGATTTTCAGCATTGTGTAGCAATGTTCTGTGAACTGTCTTAAGGAAGATGATAGTCCGCAAAGTAAAATCCCTTCTGTGTGACTAGAATCTACGTACAAGCAAACCTCCGAATCCTTCATTATCGGATCGTGGAGAATTGTAGGTGCATGGAACGTTGTGGCGTAAACATTCGTCATAAAACTGAATGGTAGCAGCAACTGTTGCATATATAGAAGGTACCGGGTTTGATTTTCGATCTGGAGGTTGCATATCATGGCGTAAGTTTTTAGTAGTTATCCGCAGTACTTCCAACAGACTGCATTGGCTACTGCATCGATCTCAACTCGACCTGAATATTTACGTTTATAAACTGAACTACCTTTACTCCGATACCAGTCAATTTCCGGGTCAGAGATGAAGCCACTAACTGAGGACCGAGGGTGTGATAATGTGCTGCTTGGTTAGGATTTTAGTACACCTCAGGGGGCGGCGACAGATGAGTACGGAGAAAAAGTAGAACAGTTATAAGTAGATGAAAATCACATTTAGGACACAGAAGAAAGCATAAATGTTGATAGATCTGCAGGTGATATTGAATTAGGTGAGGCGATACTGTACCTTATAAAATTTCCGTTTGAAGTTCAGTAGTGAATCGCTTCGTCTCGCGTTAAAAAACATAAGCCTGAAGCCACGTGACTACGGGAAATGGTTTCGCTTTTCTTTATTTGTTTCTGTTTCTTTTCTTCTTATGTTCTTGTTTTATATATTCTTGTCTCCTTTATATTTATTTCGTTTCCCTTTCTTTTCTTTCACGCCTAAACTGCACCTGGAAGATTCCCGTATGTAATCTTTCTACTTATGGCGAAATGAAAACGCTTTTTTATTCAGGAGGTCTATGGTTCATATCTGAACCCGGATAGTTTCTCTCCTAATATAGGTGTTCAGTTCCTCGGTCTGTCCAGGTAAATGTGAGGATAGCGTCTTAAATTAGCCACGACACATTCCTTCCATTTCCTTTCGAATTCATTATTTATTAATCATGGCATCATTTTAAATGTCGTTAAATGAGCCACAAATAGAACACGAAAAAATTCTGATTATTTGTGGTCCATTACATTCCTCTGTTTACGAGATTTCAAATTGATCATAGCGCCGTGTCCTTTCGGCAACTTCTTTAACAATTCTGGGAAGCTGGCAAGTATATACGTATAGATGGCGAACCTTATATTTGGATGTTTGAGTCGAATTTTTGTGTTAATGTCTAAACACGATAATTTATTCTATTCTTACTTCACGTGATTACTGAAATGAATTTGAATAATTTAATAAGTGTGCGTAAAATAAGACAGTGAGCTTGTTATGGACGTTCTGGAATAGAAATAAGATATATTTGTAAACTAAAACAAAACACGGCGCTATTTTGCACAGCTTATAACCAAAAATAATTTGGCAATAGAAGTTGTAAATTTGCCAAACTGCGCACAAATGCCGCCAAGTGATATGAAGTAAATATAAGTATTATATGAAAAACTTAAGAAAATAGTTTTCCTACCTGACTACAATAATATCACAATTAACTGTTTTTTGTGCCTTGTAGCAAGACTGGGGAACAAAAACAGCTCAGCGACAAACATTTACACAAGCAGAAATAAGTGCTTTTATCCTCACTGTGTTAACTCCTCTCAGATTCGGGCCAAGTCCAATTGCCCGTTAAAACATTTGTGAATTCTACATCGGCGCGAGCAATTCAAACTGGTTGACTCTAGCAGAGAGCTACGAAGAACCACAAGGGATTATATAACCACAACATAAAACCCCCTAAATTGCTCGTGTTCTGGCTGTAATAATTAATTTTAGCTTTGGTAGAGTTATAGAACTCAAAATGTTATTCTAAATTATTAAGGGGAAATGCCAATAAACTGAACATAATAAAATTACTGTTATTTTAACAAACACTGAATAGTGAAATAGAATATTTCTTCTTGTTTTATTTGACTACACTTTCTCAGCTGAACAGTTGCGAATGGTCATTTGGACTGATGCTTTGGGTGGAACTTGGAAGAAGGTGATTATTTCTTTATCCCATTTTGTGCTTGGAGAGACTGGGGTAATCCATTAAAACCCTGTCCCAGGCTAATCATTTACAAGACCGGGAATCGAATTCGGGCCTCTTGAATACGACTAGGCTTTATTATCCACTCAGCGGTGACAATCGGAGAAAATGGTACTTAAACTTTGTTGTATTGCAGTTCACGACTTGCGAAATTTTCTATTTTCTAAAGAATTTAAATGAAGAAATTAATAAAAGTATATTGTTTATTTATTTAAACGAACTTAGTAAGCATTTTTACTTTGTACTTAACACAGTTCAGTTACAATATAGTATATGAAGTGTTATTTTAACTGAAACGACGTACAAAATATTCAAATATTGAATGTAAAGAATTGTGGTAAAAGGAAAATTAAATGAGAAGGAAACATAAGTTGGAGAAAAATAACAGTGATAATGTATGATTTGAGGTATCCACAGCGGTGAGTATGACGATTTCTGTCTTCTGGGTTGTTGCGCTGTGTAATATGGTAGATGTTAACCAACGTTTCAGAGGTCATACTGTCTCCGTCATCAGGCAGTATGACCTCTGAAACGTTGGTAAACATCTACCAGACTACACAGCGCAACAACCAGAAGATAGAAATCTTTAACAGTGTTAATAGCAATTGTAAAACTCGGTATGTTCTTGGGTAGAATAGATTTTGGTGCGAAATCCGTCGTTCCTTCTCTGTCCCATGAAATTATCATTCAGTCTTTATAAAAGACTGAATGATAAAAGTTACGATGAAAGGGGCGAGGTTAGGCTATAGTGGGCCTTTAAGAGACTACTGTGTCTTATTTCACTTTTCCACTGGTGATATGAACTTCGCTGATCTTATTACCACAAAAAAGGTTTCCTTACTAAAACCTGGAATAAAAACATCGCCGAATCTAATTAAAAAGCAAACACCCCGTTTCTCCCAACGAACTGCCACCCTCTGCGACACAATTGAACGTCACCAAATTCGCTTTAACCTACAACTTCTTAATTATTTGAGATAAAAGTTTTTATATGGCCTTTAATGGAAAATCAATGGGTGAGGTTTAATACAGATCGCTTCTAATGTAATAAAGAAAATTCTGAGTTTCAGAAACCCTTAGTGAACGTGTAAGTAGATAACTTCCTTTCCTTGTATAAAAGTCGATAAAATTAATGATGGGATATTTAAGACCTCAATTCGAAATACTATTTATACTATAAACACCTGTTTGTATGGTGTTGCATTCCAGACATGGATTAACCATTTTGAAACGAGTTTCTAAAATAAATCGAAAACCATCTGCCCGATTTCGATTAAACTGAGTATGAAATATTTATACAAAATGTTACCGAGACACATGACTTTGGATTATTTGGCATAAATTAAGGACTTGTACATTTTACTCAAGAGAATGGATTTCTTGAATCATTTGACAGATTTTAAGAACATTGTATGCATCATTTTCATTATTATAAGTGTTACCAAATATGTAGATTACGCTAACCTTTATCCATTTTAGGGTCATTTTACTGAAGGGGTGTACGAATCTTTTACGTGAATTTTTTTAGAATTAACAGAGGTATGATAAAATTGTATAGGCACTTATACGACACTTGTATTATATGACTGTTATCGAGTTACGTTCCAGTCACTTTATTTGGTTTAAGATTGATATTTCTTCAGGGTCTAATCACATTTTGTGCTTATTTCACTAAGAGTTATCATTTATTGCTAGTTTCTAAAATGTCACTAACCCCTAAACATTTTGTTTGAAACGTAACCGATATTGTAAAAATGTATATGAATAAAATCGAAGAAAATACGAAAATAAATTCTAATACAGTTTGGGAATTCAAACACATGCAACTTTGTAAAGTTACCCTTTTGTTTAGTGCCGTGAAACATTTTCCTTTATTTTTGTGTAACGCCACTTGGCAATGCTCTTCTACGGTTAATGTAAGAGAATTAGTAACACACAAGGAATTGTTCTTTGTGTTCATATACATACCATTACATGAATATTAAATGTTTTATTTAAACTTTCAATCGGTATAATTTCTTCCGCCACCAGGTATAGGCATATATATAATATTCTGAATTAGGTATCCGTCAATCTCACTTTTTAAGACACCATACTCAGTACACGTGCATGGTTTAGTGACCGCAATAATATGACTATAGAAAAATGGCATTGAATTGGAATAGTCCGTAGTTTGTGTTTTTGATACATCCTAAAATGTATGAGGGTTTGTAAAATATAAGGAAACAATATTTCATCCAAAAGCAAATGCAGAAAGTATAAATGGGTTGAGATTTTCAGTGTGAGCTGCATGATGATTTTATCTTCTAATCGATAAGTCGACCAGGGTGTTCTGTTTCCTAATCGATGAATCTTCAAGAGAATCATGTCTCCTAAATGATGAGTCATAAAATAAAATTAGAGTAACAGAAATATTTCAGTTTATCTGCCAGATTAATACAAAATTATAATCGTTTAATTTGTAGAAATGACCGTAGGATATTTCAATATCATGTTCGCGAGATCTGAATTTTTAAATAGAATGTGTAAGAGGAAACGGGAAATAAAGTATTTGATACGCAACAAATATTTCTATGTTGAGTTGAAATGCTGATCTATTCAACTCTGAATCAACGCCTGGCAGTCAGTGCTCCAGCGCCATGTGTCTGATCTACAGCATTTTTGTAACTAGTATTTAAGAACGGTAGGCAAAGCATAGACTTGTGTAGCATTTCAAGAAGGCTGTAATGTTCCCGCAGGCGGAGAACGGTGGCCTCGTGATGGTCAGCTTCTACGCCGACTTCCTGACGTGTACCACGGTCGCTCGGATGGAAGACGTCATGCGTAAGTAAAAGTGGCCTAAGTACATTTTAATCTGAATGAAAATTGATTTGTGTGCATCAGCACTTCCAGCGAAGTTGTCTTTAATGTCTTGATGGTCTAAAGATCGGTGCTGAAAGGGCATGTCAGAGACAGATTGGTGTTTCTTGAATTAAAAATTTGTTGCTTCCAATGATGGGGTGATTACATTTTAAATAATGTCGATGAAAGAGGTCGTGTCTTGCTTGAAGAGTTTCCCGTCATGTTCTTGTATGAACTTTGACATTTTATTTCATATATATATATATACAAACACACACACACACACACACACACACACACACACACACACAGACTAGTCACACAAAGAGGCCCCGGGAACCTGTGTCGATCCTCTGCCCACTTTCTAAGCCAGGATAAGACCCACCCAATTTAGTCCGAAAAAAGGGGGGGAGACATTAAGCGACCGACCACCGGGTAGAGTTTGACTCCCACTGGTCCCTGTATAACTGCAAAACAGAAGAAGGCCAGTGCGCACTCTGACGGGAAAAGGCAAGGTTAGAACAGGGTGATAGAAAAGAAAGGTAGGAAAGTACAGTTACGAGGCAAATTCCAGAATATGATGCAAAAGGGACACGGCCCGCCTACACCTAATCGTTGAGGCTTTCAACCAAAACGATTCCCCTCATATCGTAGAAATCATCAGCCATTGCGATCCCAGCGCTTCTTAGTTCAATTTCCAGACATCCTTCCAACCAAATTTCTTATCACAAAGGACAAATGGCCTGATGGAATAATTTTCCCATCAGTGACATTTGCCCCTAGTCTGAACACATCAGGGCCTTCAGCTAACACAAAAATATTAACAAGTAATAGTTTGTAAGAAGATTTCTGTCTTCTGGGTTGTTGCGCTGTGTAGTCTGGTCGATGGTTACCAACGTTTCGGAGGTCATACTGCCTCCGTCATCAGGGCATATACACGGCGCAACAAC
Organism: Zootermopsis nevadensis; assembly: GCF_000696155.1. The sequence continues at coordinate 1,119,403 of NW_019059959.1, read as the reverse complement.
TCAGAAGCCTTCATACTCACCGCTGTGAAAACCTCAAATCATAAATAGTTTGTTAGTTGCAAGGTACCGTTTATCGTTTCCACTTGTACGTACTAGGCCAGGAATTTTCTAGCCGGTCTAAGAAGAAACGATGTCTTGCGCGTTAGTGAATAAGCTGTGTGGGTTAGACAGAGACAGAGAACATCGCCGTGACCTACGGGAATATGGGCAATGAATAACAAGCATTATTTAGAAACAGACAAACCGGACCGAAATACGAGGAGAATAACTTTATTTCAAATGCTATAATTTCAAGTAACGAAGCGTAATTAATTGTAATATCGAGTCTAAGAAATCCATAAGCTCAGAAGAATCCACTTTGTCGGCTAGTCAGTGCTATACGTTCAGTATTAATTCTTGACATTCGGTTAAATTCTCTGTGTAGTTTAAGTTAATAGCCATCCGATATAATGAATATAATTAATTTGATTTTGAACGAGCAATTGACGGATGGGTGAGTGAGTGAGTGGTCGACAATAGACCAAAACCATTCCAGGCGAAAATGTGTTTTAGACCCAAGTGTCCAGGAAGAAGTGAATTAGTTTTGTGCAGTAATGGATTTCTAAACATGACAAGTATATAAAAAACAAATTAATATTTATGTAATATTTTAGGTTTTCACAGCGGTGAGTATGAAGCCTTCCGTCTTCTGGGTTGTTGCGCTGTGTAGTCTGGTCGATGTTAACCAACGTTTCAGAGGTCATACTGCCTCCGTCATCAGGGCGATGAGTATGAAGATTTCTGTCTTCTGGGTTGTTGCTCTGTGTAGTCTGGTAGATGTTTACAAACGTTTCAGAGGTCATACTGTCTCCATCATCAGAGCGTATACACGGCGCAACAACCCAGAAGGCTTCATACTCACCGCTGTGGAAACCTCAAATCATAAATAGTTTGTAAGTTGCAAGTTCCTGGCAGACAGAAATCTTCAAATTAATATTTATCTTTTTTCCTCTTCCTGTTCTTTTCTTTGTCCTTCGCTGCTCCTTTTTCCTTTCCCTCTTCTTCTTCTCCCTCCGTATATTTATTATTCGCCGTCTTCATCATCCTCGCCTGATCCGTTTCCTTAATATTCTCCTTCGTCTTGTTATTCATCGTGCGTTCATTGCCCGAAAGGAATTTAGCCTAAAACGCGCTTTTACATAATTGTAGCTTTACGTACTGAAAGTTCGTATTTCAAGCTTTGGTTGAAGTCTGTTAGCCTGTGTGGTTGGAGGAGACTTAACGGACTTCAGAGAACGACAGGTAAGTCCCGAAACTCATTACTGGGCTTCCTTTATGTTTAAGCCCCTCTAAACTAAGACAGTGAACAGACCGCTGTTCAATTCCAACAAATCTCACAGACAGTGTTGGGTCTTAGGCATTACTTGTGTAAAATACTGAATAGTTTAACGATAATTCGTCAATTTCCGAAGCTGATATAGGTTTCTGTATTTTTTTTAGTTCCCTGGTTTATAGTAAAATTTCTGAGTGGTTTTCGAGTCTTTGTGATTTATTTAACGACGCTGTAAGTAGTTCAGACTGTGCAGCGTTGAATAATAGGATGACTAACAAATTTGAAAAAATATGGAAGGAAGCGGTCGTTGCCTAATTAAGATACTTTCGCAGTATTTACCTGGTCGGACTTAAGAAATCCACTGAAATAGTTAGTCAGGATATCAGTCTCCAGACCCAGATTTGAAAGCGGGTCCTCCCGAATTTAACTTACGAGTTTTAACAGCTTGGAAAAGTTTCTGGCGTATAATGTAAAAAAGTATAACATGTTTTGAGTAGTTATTTTGAAAATATCGGGAAATTATCAGATTTAAAGGCTTGGAATCACATTAGTTGAGGAGTACCTCGTTACGTAGGCTTGCTGTTCTTCAGTCTTTGTTACGTCATTTTCCCTAAACGCAAGAATCTTCTTCAGAATTTTGTTATCAAACACCTTGAGAGCAAGAGATCAATGTTACATCAACAAAAGCACATAAAATCAGAGTTATATACATATTAATTTTAAAGTATGTAAGTAATACACTGGCAGATAAAGAATCTCTGATATGCTATTAACATAATTTTCAATAATTGGCCTTCTGGCTGTAGATATAGCACAGTAATAATAAAGAATTGATTTGAATTGAATTGAATTGAATAAGATACAATTTCAGCTTATAGCGGCCTACTGTGAAAATTTTCGTTGCTTAAAATACGTGTCTGTGTTAAATGAAAACCTACGTCAAATCGAAAGTTCCCCATATCCCTTGGGAATCCGTTGTTCGCAGCTTAAGTGTACGGTCTTATAGAGGTATATATAGATGATAAATTTCGAATTCCGTACCACAGACTGAGAAGGTGATGCACTTTCTGGCTGCTGTTCGCGTGACCAGAGCTGGAAAATTAAGATAATGAAGTGGTAGGTCTAATCTTGGGTCTCTGCGAGCAAATCGCTGTCCCTGTCCCGTTTTTTAGTAGGGAAACTTGGGTCCTCGCTAAAAGTGAAGCTAGTAATAAATCACTCGAGCCACTTATATGAGATAATTTCAAATTATGAATTGTATCTGTGTATAAGTAAATGCTGATTTAAGTGATCGAGAAAGTAGATTATACTCCATTGCAGACGGCTTAATAATATTTTCCGAATGCGAATCTTTATATCTTATTTCCGTTTAATCATTACAATCATAATTACGTTTATATAGAATCGGAAAAGCAACAGTTTGCGTAACTTCACGTCTTTTAGAATTAACCTTAGTTTTTCGGTGAGAGATCTTGTAACATTACTACACGTTTCTGTTTAAATAGAGTAATATTTTAACTAACTAATTCCCTGGTAGCAGAACCCGCAGGTCCATCACCGACAACACCATGGCCTTTCACCGGTCACGATCCTGAGCCAACTCTATCCATTTACCATCCCTAATGTACATCTTGATTTTTTCCTCCCGTTTCTTTCTTGGTCTGCCCAGTGGTCGTTTTCCAGAACGATTTCTCACCAAAATGTTGTATGCACCCTTTGCGCCCCTTGCGTGCTACATGTCCAGTCTACGTTTTTCATTCAATGTAAGAGACCGTGGTCCATAATCATAGTAGACAACAAGCAAAATTGTTGTTTTGTGTTTAGTGTTTTGGATTAAAAAAACGAGATAACAGGTTTTGAATTGAATAAAACAGGCGTTCCCCGAATGTATTATATACTCTTAATTTCATCATTGACCTAATTTCTGTTTGTTATTGTTCCCAGATACTTAAATTTTGAAAGACTTTAAAATTATGTTACTCATAATTATGTTCCGCCGTTGTTTCTGATGTTGATCTCGTATTACGCCCATGTATTTGGTTTTGTCTACATTTACTTCTAGGCATATTTCTTTGCTAGTCTGTAGCAGAGTTTCTGCATTCGTGGTTATGGTACCCACACCATCCCTGAGCAGATTGACGTCATCAGCAGAGGCAAATACCTGGTGCAGATCATTCAATTCGAGCCCTATTGATTCCCTCTGACCTTCCAGATGACATGTTCTAGAACAAAATTAAAAATCATTGGGGATAAAACATCCCCCCGTTTCAGGCCATTGTGCACTGGGAACGGATACGACAGAAGGTTACCTGTACGAACTCTACTAGATACCCCGTCCATACACATCTTAATTAACCTAACAAGTTTCTTTGTTATTTCAAACTCAGTCAAAATACCTCTCTTGTAACTGAGTCATATGCCTTCCTAAAGTCCACAAATATTTGGTTAACTGACCCATTATACACTCACTTTTTAAATATTTGCCCAATGCAAAATATCTGACTAATAGTTGGCTTATTTACGGCGGAATCCACATTGATCGTTCCCGATAGTTTTATTTATAAATGGCGTTAACCGTGCCAGAAGAAAATTCGATACAATTTTGTATGACGTTGATTGAAGAGAAAGTAATATTTTATTCATTTAAAATAAGCTGTGATCAGGCTTCTTGAATTGGTCCCACTTAAGATCTAATTTAAACATAATTTCTGATATGGAGTAATATCAAAATATACTCATGAATGGCGAGTTCAGACACCCACGCAGGAATTTAGTAAAGTAAAGTAAAGTTTGTCCCACTATACGCCATGTAGGCGTTTGGGGTGAGAGGAGGTATAGCGCCTCTCTTCCTTGACCTCGGCACTAGATGGGGGTGAGTGGTCAGCATCACGCCCCGGCCGGCTTTACCCCCGGGAAAGGACCCCGGTACCCATTGTAGAGGAGGCTGGGTGGGCCCCAGAGCCGGTCTGGACGCAGAGGCTAGAGGAAAAATCCTGCCCCCATCGGGGATCGAACCCCGGTCGTCCAGCCCGTAGCTAGTCACTATACTGACTGAGCTATCCCGGCTCTTGCAGGAATTTAGTAGTTACGTTTATATTTTTGTTGTGTGTGTGTGTTAGAGATAGAGGGGGGGGGGAGAGAGATTGAGAACTCTCGGAGCTAAAGTGGCATAAGTCAAATTGTTTTAATGTTCTATAAAATAAGGCTTTTTGTTAATACTAAATAAAAAATATATGGTAATTTGTTGTGATTACTAGGAAATTGTATTAGCTGTAGTACAAATATAGTTCCATTGATTTCAGTGAATAATTTGAAAACATACACCTACATAAAATACTTCTTTTTCATTGTTCACTTACAACATTTTAGTTCTAATAGTCAAATATACGAGGTGTGACATTGAAGTTCCCGTAATGCCCGGATGTTTGTCGTATCGAGTGGCGAATGAGCAATAACTAAACAGTGACGTGTTACGACGTACACAAGCTTGTGTTTTCGTGCCCGGGGAAAAATTAGTGATATGTTGCTGGATCAACGCATTAATATCAAGTTTTGTGCAAAGTTAGGCAAAAGCACGTATGAAACTCAGCAGATATTAGCAGAGGCTTATGGTGCTGACACTGTAAAGAGTCAAGTGTTTTTGAGTAGCAAAAAAGTGCCAAAAGAAGACATGCATATCACGAGCCAAAGGGAAGAAAATGCTCCTTTTTATTTTTATCGCAAGGGCATTGTTCACTTTTAGTTTGTTGAACAAGGTCGAACAATAGACCAGAATTGTTATTTGGAAATATTGGCAAGGCTACTTGAGGCTGTTCGTCAGAGGGCCTGATGCTTGGATCTTGAATCATGACAATGCACCTACTCATGACGCGTTCGCTGCCCGAGAGTTTTGGCCAAAATCTATATTGAAATTGAATCATACGCCGTATTCGCCGAATTTAGCTCCGTACGACTCTTGGCTATTCCCAAAACTGAAGTCCGCTTTGAAGGGCCACTGACTTGCAGACATTGCTGACAATCAGGTTTATGCGACGTCCATCCTAAAGAACATTCCAGAAGAGGAGTTCCAAAAATGTTTTGATCAGTGGATAACAACAACTTACTAAGTATTTGATGCACAAGGGGACAACATCAAAGGTGATAGTAACCATTTAACGCAACGCTTGGTCACATTTTGTTATTTCACAAGAAGATATGCGTTGAGTAACAGCAGTGTTGCGACCCTGGTATTAACAAGGCCATTTCAGGCGTTTCCATATCTCAGTGTTTGTTGCTAGGAGAACAGCCTTTTCAGGTGGCAGAATTGTGGTGAGTGAGTTATTGAGTGTTTAATGGGTAAGTGGTTAAGTGAGTGGCTGAGTGTGTGAGTGATACGGTGAGTGTAAGAGATTAAATTAATGTGTGGGTGAACCGGCATTAGTAGGTAGTTATGCAATGAGTAATGTGTGTGAGAAATTGTATGAAATTGTGTAATGGCGAATGAGTAAGTTGGCGAGTGTCTTCTATGCCTACCTGCATGTCGGACCACTCATGTTTCTTATTACTTTGTTAATCTGTTTTGCTCCTAAAGACGTATGGAGACTGTTAACGTTGAGTAAATACTCTGCAGCCATTTTCTGCGTCCTTGGCTCTACAAGTCCGGGAGCCCGCGGGCAGGTGAAGCTGAGTCCCCATGGATTACGACGTAGCTAATCTCTGTAACAAGGTTGTAGTTTCTCCAGCGGATCCTAAGTATAGCAACAGAATATAATACGTGAAGTTCAGAATTATGATCACCTTAAATAGTAACTATACTTACCCATATCCTCACATTTTTAACCCAACATTCGTAGCCTATAATTTTACCTGCACTAGAGTGATCTATTAAGTTTTACGCCTGTGCAAAAGATCACTGTTAAAACAGTAGTTGATACCATAAAATATGTAATACATTAATCTAAGAAAAGGGGTTCCGATTTTTCTGTTGATATTTAAAAATTCCGGGAATGAAATTCTGGAACTGTACCAAATTTCAGGTATTTGAATCTGTTTTGACAACTTGATATTTGTTCAGTTGTTCAATTCACATGATTTTATTAAACCCGAACGTTCATTACAGTGTTCACAAAAACCAGCCATTGGCCCTATCCTTTATTATTATTTATTATTGACTGTAAATGGGTTTATACCCGGTGGCAGTGACCTACAATAAGATACAAAACAATGAGACACAACAGAACAATGAGATACATCAACACAATGAGACAACAAAACAATAAAAAGGACACAACAAGAAAACAATAAGACACAACAAAACAATGAGATACATCAACACAATGAGACAGAACAAAACAATAAAAAAGGACACAACAAAAACAATAAGACACAACAAAACAACACATCCCACTCAAAATCAACCAACTCATAGATTACAAAACCATCTAACCTAAAGTACTTAACTTAAAAATTAATACCACCTAGACATAAGACAATAACAGTAATGAATTACAAACGTCATGGATGAATTACAAACGTCATGAACAAATGTAATCGAATTCACACCAATTTTAATAATATATTTCCAGATTTGCTTGTCTCCTAACTCGTCTTTTCCTTTCACTTTAACCAATTGTCATTTTCGTTGCGTAAATCAGTTCCCCTTACGTGGTAAAACTACTGTCCACTTCATCCTCCATAAATTTGTCATGCTACAAATATTTGATGAAGAGTAAAATTTTTAAAACTCCAGTAGTCAATAAAATTTTATACAAACATGCCACCTCTCTTCACATTCGAGATGAGGACGACGTGTTTCTCCAATTTTTTTGTAACCATCTGCATGGAAATATGGCATCACGATCTTCATAAGACCTTGTTCCACTCAACTGTCAGTACACATGAGGTGAGCCATGACAAGAATCCATCGCAGTTTTGTATTGAGCAACAGGCCATAAAACATCGCCTACATCAACTTATACAACATATTCACTGTCTAAAAAATGCAGATTTCATTCTCAAAATGGGTTTCGTATAGACTGAAAACTTTTCACATGATGCACATAGCCGATAGAAGCCACTGATGTGTTCGTAATACACTTACCACCAGCAGTGAGGGAACTTTTCAGTCCGTATAAGCGCACACTTTTCTCTCTCTTCCTTTGCCAGCAGCAGGTTAAAATGTAAGGCGGTAGGGAAGCAATAAACCTACAGCTAGGCATTAACTGTTTCATTCAGTTAACCGTTCTTCAAACTTCAGCTGTTAATGAAACCTCTGGTGAATTAACCAGAAGACTATTTTGCAGACTAAGTAGATACGTAAAAACTGTTTAGGTGACTAAACAACTGATAAAACGGTTATTTAAGTTAGTACTTTCCTAAGTAATTCAACAATTAACGACATAATGAACTACTTAACTAACTGCCTAACTAGCTAACAGAATACTTAACTACTTAAAGAACTAGCTGTTACCTTACTTAGTAACTAAATGTCTAATTGAAAGGTAACCAGCTAACTAGATCTAATGACTGACCAACTAAATACATATTTAACTATGTACATAACTAATTATGAAATAAGATAACCAATTACATTGCCACTTAATTGATTAAATATGCGTATGTAAATAATTAGCTAGTCAGCTTCGTAATTAAGTACCTAACTGAATACCAAACGTCTCAGCTGAGTGGTTAGAACTCATGTGCGTAGCAATCAGCAAGATTTCAGTTGGATTCTCGTCCAGGATGGTAGTTAAAATATCCTGTAATTAGTAATATACATGTTTACCCATCTATCTACTTATTAATCTACAGACATCAAAATTTTACGAACTAATGACCAAACTTTGTGAAGTCTGGTTTGAGCGTCATGCAGTTCAATTGTTTGTTTCTGTGATAAACATCACCGACACGACCGTCGTGAAAACGTCTGAGGTGGGAACAACTTCGATGTCATTTGGAAGAAGGGCCTGAAGTTTTAAATAGTGATAGATCTTCGTAATATTTTTAAGGAACTGACTTTAAGGCAATAAGGAAAATAAAGTCTAAGATGCAAAAAGATAATTAACGAATTGCTGTAACCTGACCTGTGGAATTTGAATGGTGACATGTCACAGGGATATCTAATAGTAATACGAGTGGTTTTAAAACATTTTCTAACCCTTCGGAACCTGGGCGTGGATGACATTGAAATTAGTTTCATATTTTCTTCCATAAAAGTTATCAGATCATGATGGTAAGCAGTGCGTGTATATTAGAACTCTGTACTTACATAGAGCGGTGGTCTGGTTATCAGCTGTATTTTAATTTCTTTCTAATCATAAAGCCAACTACCCTCCCCATTTAGCTCTGGCTTTTATATTACAAGGAATTTTCCGCTCCCCTATTCGCTTTCGTGGAGTGAGACTTACATACAGGACACTTAACTTTCATCAGTTTCTGTAATTTGTCTTCGGGTCTTGCATTGTAATGAGTGTAAATTGAATCAACCTTCCGGAAATTTGGCAAAGGTTTGAATTTGGATACACCATACCTGTCTTCTAAAAGATTTTCACTACAGAGAATTTTCTGAGGCAAGTTATTTAATTTAATAACTATATAATGAATAAATTATAACATTTTTAAACTTGCAAAGCTCTTTTTTGCCCCTAGAATACACTACACCATTGGAGATTCGTTATAATTATAAGACTACTGAAACTTTCGAAGGCCATAGAATGATTTTCTATCTTCTTTGTGATCTCCAGGTGTCATTACTTTTGTTACGTGCCCAAAATTGCGTAGTTTTTCTCCCTGCCAACAAGATATGAAGTTACGATGTTGCAAGAAGTAACCAAAATGAATTGTTGGGTAGCCAGGATCGATGTAATCGACACTGGCATTTCTTGCATTTCTTATGCCGTCGATCTAATTTATCTTGTCAATGCAGTAGTTAACAAACTGATTGTGTATTTCTTGTTGAAAGTCGTCAAAACAAGGCCACAGCCATTGTTTTTAATATAACCCTATAGAAACCGTTTCCTAAATCAATGATATTTGCTCTGCGCCTCACAGCTGTTATTGAAGATGCTATGGCAGACATACGTCGTCATGCAACGTGTGAGAGCTTAGCCGTCCAGTGAATACTGAGTGGCTGGTACTTATCTCGGCGAATACAGAAGGGCTCTGGTTGTTATCTTATGTTCGAGACAAGGGATTTGACGTTAACACCTTCCGCAAGGCAGTTCAAGGTTAATCTCCTACTACGTTTAAAAATATGTGATCTCTTACATCGGCCTGAATGACACAACGCAAGGACACTCTATTTACATGCAGATAGTCCTCGACATGTGGAAATATTAATGAATGACCTATGTGTCCGTTCTTTCCTCGGTGTTCTCAGCGATGTTACTATTTTCTTTATTTTAAGCTTTGTCCATTGTATGCCTTAAAAAATCACGTTTCGAAGTTCGGGCCTTCCTTCGTCGTCCGGTGTAGAGCAAGAATTGAAGTCAATTTAAAAATGTTTCTCCTCGTGTTTGTTTCTTTCTTTCGTAACGCCTATTACAATTATACAAGTAATAATTTATACGAAAATGATGTGAGCCTAGTAGATAAATGTAAAACATTTTAAGGAAACCATGCTTCGTAAGTTCTTTCTGGAACTTCTTGGTGATTATCTTGTTCCGTGATAGCTTGCGTAGTGGTCGGTTGCTGTGGTGTGACGCTATTAAATATGCAAACATTGTCGCAACTTTGACATCAGATTTGCAGGATAAAGTTATCAGATTATGGGGACAGAACAAATGGGCTAATATCCACGCATATCAAGCGAGATCAGTTTGTGATCACAATTATAGACATCATATATCGGCAAATTTTTTTTCTATGACATTTGGTATATCAAACAATGACTGTAATGTAGAAGACCATTGATTTAGCCTATATAGATGTCTATCACAAGGATAGGCTGTTTGTGTTTTAACAATGCCCGTGCTAGGAACGATGTATCTTCATAAAATGTGTCCTGTTCCTGTTAGTGATTGAGAGAGCTGATGTTGTCGGTGCCATCTGTTGGACTTTTAGCGTACTGTTTGTGGAAATTATAAATTCCAATGAGAATGTGTAAACACATTTATACTTTTTTAATAAATCTTTGCACTGGAAGGTACGTTTTCAAGAATATTAGTTTGGTAATTGAAAATCGGCGTGTTTACTTGGATGTACGGGCTAAATTTTTAAATATCCTTTAACATATTTTTATTAAACTTATAGTCTGACACAAGTCGAATAAAAGTTTTGTGTAAAATACGCACTGTCATATATCTTATGTAACAGGCTTTCGATGGTTTCAAAACGTAGTTAATACAAACCTAGTGGTAAGTACGTTAAGCGTGCAGAAGTCATGCAGTGTAGCCAATGTCCACTCCGTTTCTGTCTTTTTTTACGTAGACAATAAGCAGACGTCGGGCATAAACGGAACACAACTGTTCAAAGCTACCCCGAAGGGTGGATATGTCAGTTCTTGTAATTTAAGAGTAGGCATTTACCAGAAGAAAAACAGAATAATCGCAAAACCTTCGCTCAGTAAATCAACTAAACGAACCGAGCTTGTAACTGTATGCCTCCGGAGCAAAAGTTTATACCATCACCGCTACCCCAGCCAGCTCTGTATATTACGTATGAAGGAGGACAAATGAGAGACTTTTAATCATACCGTCATGGGATAGACATGTTACTAAATTAACTTTTTCAAGCGCAGTGTTTACTGTATCATCTACAGTAATGTATGATTTGAGGTTTCTACAGCGGTGAGTATGAAGATTTCTGTCTTCTGGGTTGTTGCGCTGTGTTCCAGACCACATAGCGCAACTATCCAGAAGACAGAAATCTTCATTTATAGTAATGTTCATTATTTCTGCATTTTGCCCCTTTAGTGTATATACGAGTATCTGTATGTAATATATGATTATCAGAATAAACGACAATTATTTCCCTGGATAGTATTAACAAATTGATCCGCTTAACGGAGACGCGTGGACTAGGTAGGGACTAATTATTTCAATAAACCAATTTTTCAGACGATCTACGTGCTTCAAAGATTTAAGAAACCTGCCGACTGTCTTTAGACATAAGTACTACCTTCTTTTCAGAGTAAGATTGTCTCCGTTTGGCCTCTGAAGTCCCTTTGTGTATTTTTCTGTTGTCGGTAGACTGCCCTTTTGTCGTACCCTCTTTTGTTCAGCGAACCATTCCAGTGGGAGGAAGAAATGCTTATGGTCCAGCGAACATTTCACTCAAATTAGAGCGAGGGGCCGTTTTCTGCGCTAATGACACCCACTTTCCCCTCTGCAAGACTCGAAAGTCTCAGATCCTCACGATAAAGACAAAGTCCTGCCTGTGTCTCAGCACGAATATCGGAACAGACTGTGTCTGTAAAACTTCACGTATTATTAATCTTGGCAGCAGATGGAGACGAGCGATCAGTTTCACATTCGGTCCTCTAAACCGCCATGCCGCCAGGAAGTAGCCTTCGGATAAGAGGCTGGGTGGACCTCACAGATTGTGTGAACGAGGTGGCGAAAAAAAGTCAAGAAGTAAGGGTGAAACCACATTTGGGGGTCGGTTTCGAAAAATGCGTTTCGTTTAAGCTCAATTTATGCCTTCTGTCTAGGGAAATAAATGGATTGAAAATTCATTACGCACACGTGACTGGCTATTACTTAGCAGGACGTTAGACAACTCTCCATTTGGTGCACATGCAATAGTTTTTGTTAATAGGTTAGTGTAAAATATAGCATATGTAACTTATAGGTCAAATTATTCAAGCCATTTTATACCAAGTATTTGCTTAGCGAGTTGCGACGAAAATGTATTTAGTCCCTTGAGTATTGTGGGCTCCGAAGTAGATTAAACTAAACTTAAGCTTCATAATACTCGCTTATCAGTAGTGTCGTAAGTTTGTTTGAAGTTTAATCACACCTTGTCAAAGGACTCAGAACTTCAATTAGATCATTAAGTAGCGTGGTTCTTAAAACTAATTAAAGTCAATAAAACGTACCCATGGTAAAACTCAAATAATATGTAGTGTAACCCATAAAGGTTTGAAGATGGCTATCTTTTGAATTGTTGCACCGTGTAGTCTGATAGAAGTTTACCGACGTTTCAGAGGTGCTTGCTGACTCAATCATCAGGAGGATCGCACGATGCACAAAACCCAGAAAACTTCGATCTTCCTATTAGTCGCGTGAAAACCTGAAATCTCGGCTATAAACTTTTGTTAAAATCAGTCAAACTTTGTATGAAGCTCAATTCGGGCTTCATTTTCTCTCAAACGACTCGTTGCACAAGATTGTTACTTAACATAAAATGCAGACTTATTGAGATCTACATATTTTATTTAAACCAGTTTCGTTTTGATGAATAGCCTAAATACTCGTACTGAAATAAAAAGGGGAAATTATTTTTGACTGTCTGCGGTGTGACTGATTTCTGTAGTGTGATTAGTTCTGTAACGATGGAAGTGTATCAGCAGCAGGAAGAAGTAACCATTAGGGCAATGAGGTATGAAAAAAGCAAAAACGCGTTTTGAAAATATGTGTACGAGTACACCTTTTTCCTCTTTGTTTGACGCTTACACACGAGAGGTTTGAAGCCTTTGTATAAAAAGTACCTGTATTTCATCTATGAACAACTGGGGATCGTTTATTTCCATTTTTTCCGGAGTTTAACATACAAAGAATTAACGAATTGTACCTCATAATTACACGAATAGAGATTCAGGAGTGTTCTATACTGTAGTTCCACACTCAGAACATCCGCGATTTTAATCCTGCACCGAACGCTTAAACTCGAGTGAGTATTTCT
>NW_019059959.1:1081731-1106237 GCF_000696155.1 Zootermopsis nevadensis | reverse complement strand
CTCTTTGATCTGATAGCTTCTGTTGTAGTACGGGTTACCTAGGATAGTGAAATATAGGGTGATCCGATTGGCTGGACATGTAGCACGCATGGGGGAGGCAAGGGGTGCATATAGGATTTTGTTGGGAATCCTTATGGAAAACGATCACTGGGCAGACAAAGATGGAGATAAGAGGATAACATCAAGATGGATCTTAGGGAGGTGAGCTGTGAGGACGACAAATAGATGTAGTAGGCTTGGGATTGTGGCCGGTGGCGGGCTTTCGTGTTGTCGGTGTTGAAACTGCAGGTTCTGCTACAAGGGAGTTAGTTAGTTATATACAAATGTATTGTGATATAGAGATGAGCCGGGATAGCTTAGTCAGTATAGTGACAAGCTACGGGCTGGACGGCCGGGGTTCGATCCCCGACGAAGGCAAAGGATTTTTCCTCTAGCCTCTGCGTCCAGACCGGCTCTGGGGCCCACCCAGCCTCCTCTACAATGGGTACCGGGGTCCCTTCCCGGGGGTAAAGCCGGCTGGGCCGTGATGCCGACCACTCACCTCCATCTAGTGCCGAGGTCAACAAAGAGAGGAGCTATACCTCCACTCCCCCCAAGTGCCTGTATGGCACGTAGCGGGACAAACTTACTTTACTTATTGTGATATAGAGCTAATGTTGCAGGTGTCACACTTCAAAGTCATATTTTTTTCTGTTCCGTTAAAATTAACCATGTCATATGTTTTAAATAAAAGTTGGTAAGTATAAATATTAATGAGAATTATGTCATGTTTTCAGTAATATTTATATCAGTCGTTTAAAAGAATAAAGTTCTGTTTGATTTGTCCGGCGGTTTAATCGATCTGTACGCACAAAAGTTATATTTATCGACAAATTTGAATATAAACCCTCAGTACATAATTTAATCGAAATCTTGATTAGTTTCGGACGTAAAATATACTGATGAGTAGATACTAATTCCATATCATGGGTTTATCTTACGTACTCCGTTTAAAAATTAATTATAGTATTCCTTTCTGTTACGTCCACAAGAAATTCTACTCAGGCGAGATAATAATCGAACGGTGTTACTTGAAATCTGACCATACTTCTTCAAAAGTCCCATTCGTTTGTTTTTCTGCCCCACGGTGTACGCAGTTTGTGAGATATCGGTTCTTTCCTACCTGATCTCACATCTAAATTCTGTCCTGTTCGTGTAAAATCGATACAGAGAGTTCTCGCCTAAGAATATGATTTAACACAGATAAACATATTCCACACTTGGTCCTCATTTACATCTCTGGTGGGACAAGTTCCTTTCTCGTAGTGAATTTCACTAATTGAAACTTGAGCTCAAATAAGTATAGTTCCCGTTTAATTCTCTCTGCAGTTAACAACCGAACTATTTCCATGGAGCAGATATCTCCTTGAAAGATTAAAGTCGCTCAACTAACAAAAAATTTCCTTTTACGGAATATAAGTGTTTGTTATTGTGTCAGCAATAGCTCCACCATTGGATGCTATCCTCAGTCGTTCTTCTTGAGACAGGACACTTACAAAACACGAACTAGTCGTGTACACATGAGTATACGTGGCGCGTATGTTGGATGTTTTATGGATGAGAGTGGGAAGCGGAACACGAGATTTGAGTTGAATAATAATAATATTATTAGCCGTCTTCACACAACGCATCAGAAAGCTTTGACATTTCCATTTCTTGTCTGTGTTTATTATTATACTATCGATATGTTACGGACTGATAGTCTATCATCAGACACAACTGTATTATGCTTTTATAGTAATACATAAACATAAAACGTGTGTCTAAAACCTTCTAAATGTATACAACTTTTTTCGTACGATATCGCACGTAATTCGTGTTTGGATAAGTGTCTTAAGTTCGGATAATATTAAAATTGTGGTTAAAAGTCACGTGTAATATAAATATATCTCATACTTAGCGTTACAAGTGTTTAGAATTCAGACACTCGTTTATTCTGTTGTGATTATATCCGGTTGTTGATTCCAAGTTTTTGTTTGTATAGACTTGCAGATAGATGTCAGCGTTTCGGAAAAACAAGCTGTCTTCATCTTCAGGTCTGAAATCGAGTTTCTCGGAAACGTATACATCTACTAACGAGTCTGTAAGGCGCCGAAACCCATAACAACAACGTCATTAATTGGTAATATTATAAAACACGAAAACATTTAAGTAACCTACATTGTTCTGTAGTGAGACGTGATGTGTGTGGGTGTATGATAAATGCACTATGGCTCAATTTGACAAGATTTAGAACAGACAGTCACATCTGCGTCGCTGTCAGATATATCGAAGCAAGACTTATCGTAGATAACTGGTCGTATTCTAGACTTCTGACGAAAACAATGCTATCTTCCAGCAGAAACTGGGTACGGAGCCTATAAACTCAAAAGAGTGAATTTATTTTCATTGCAGGCATAATGTACTGATTGTCATTAACCAATTATGTCGTCGTATTGTAGTTTGACACTGAAGATTCACGGCTATGAAAATCTCAAATACTGCTCAGTTTGAATCTGTTTAAAACGGGCCCATCTTTTCACCACGGCATAGAATTTTACGTCCATTGGTTTCGGAAAGTTAGACTTCAGATTTAACCGTAGGGCGATTTAATCTTTTCACTCTACGCACAAAGTGTCTCATTAAGAAACACTAGTCTTTCTTGTACGAAATTCTTTGTTTGATAACAGCAGTAAAATAAACTAAACAATCAATGCTAATTATTCATGTTTTTTTATTTCAAAACTAAAACTTGTAAAACTTAAGTATGAAAACAGCATGGGAAATATAAAGACTGCATTAATGTCTAATGTACGGAATAAATTTATACGTCGTAAAGATATTGCAATTTAGACTAATTGATGGTATAACTTGTTAAAACACTGTATATTTTTACCAATTTGACACCAAAAGACTTGGCTTACTAAGTTATTTTAGTTAATATTACAATGGTGATTAAATGATTAGATGTAAGTAGGCGAGACACTTGACATTACGTAGAGAGGTGAGAAATTCGTAGAAAATGTTAATCTGGAAACCCGAATGAAAAAGCCCTATTTAGAAACCTAAGTGTAGATGGAAAGATAACATTAAAATGCGTGGTAAAGAAGAATATTATGAGGATGTGGACTGAAATCCGTTGGCTGAGAACAGCGTTCAGTGAGTAGCGCTTGTAGCCACGGAAATGAACCGTCGGATTCCTTAAAAACTGAATTTACGAACTGAGAGGCCATTACGTCCTCAGTAAGGACTCTGCTGCGTTGAGTTACTCATAAAAATCTTTATAAAATTGTCTATAGTTAGTACAAACTATATACGAAACAACAGAACACAACATTAAACAATATAAATCACCGTATCCTCCTAATCATCTTATATTTTAGATTCTAATTTTTCCTTAGCCATCCTACAATTAGAATCCTTTATGCAAACGCGAGTTGCGTGCGATGTGTTCGACCATAGTTAACATCCTAATGCTGAGAAAGGTGATGTCGGAAATTCACGTGTCATGTGTGACTGCATCATTTATTTTTTACAAGTTCTGACTGGTCGTTCCCCTGTCACAGGGTTCGAACCATGTTACTGTGAGGCAAATTTGAAAGCTTCTAGAACTTTGCATGGGTTTCTCCGGACATTACCTAGCCCAGCATTAAGGAACCAAAAGCTACCTGTAAATTCTAGGACCTTCTATAGATCGTACACTCTTGAGGCTGGACGTAACTGCAAGCTACATTTCAAAATGCCTGAGAAACAGTCTTAAAAGTTAAGGTGGGTCAAGCCTTGTACGACAATGGTTCATCTTGCAGGAGTTACCTGTGTAAATGGCATCTCCTCTTGATTACTTCTTATCTTTGTTGGGCTGGAATGTATACGTTGCATCTTTTCAGTTTGCATAACGATCAGGTCGAAGTTTTCAGCTTCCTCGAAGCATAATCATTTCAAAAGAGCATTGGTACACAAACTAATCAACTCCATGGAGCAGTTGCTCATCTAATGATGAAATTCCTCGTATTTCACGGAACTCGAATGCCCATTATTGTGTAAAAAAAGTAAGGCTGTCCCACTACACGCCATGTAGGCGCTTGGGGGGAGTGAAGGTATAGCTCCTACTCATACTTGACCTCGGCACTAGATGGGGTGAGTGGTCAGCATCACGCCCCGGCCGGCTTTACCCCCGGTAACCATTGGATAGGAGGCTGGGTGGGCCCCAGAGCCGGTCTGGACGCATAGGCTAGAAGAAAAATCCTCTGACCCCCGTCGGGGATCGAACCCCGGTCGTCCAGTCCGTAGCCAGTCACTAATACCGACTGAGCTACGCCGGCTCTGCCCATTATTGTGTACAGAAGAGAATAATGAATCTGTAGTTAACATAGAAACATGCTGATTCGTTTCATGCGTATACCACAATCCCAGGGCACGCTGTACACACGAGGAGTCTTAGGTCCCAAGTCATTCTTCTTGGGCTGAGGTAAATTGGGTGTCTTCTTCGGCGGAAGGACAAGAGACAATGTTGTACCTGGACATCCGCCTACTAATTGCGATTTAAGGTCGTTGAAGGTGGTGTACGGGCCGAGGCAGATGTTTTCGGGGGCGGTGTGTATCTCGTCGGTCGGTTGAGAGCCCCTCGGATCTGTCGGTCGCTGTTGCCTTTCTGCTTGTAGTTTCTCAGGAGAACTTACATGCAGAACAAGTGGTCTGATTGGTGGGCGCCTTTTTCTTTTTTCATTTCAACATTTGAATTTTGTTTTGTTTTGTGTAGTTTATTTCCATATCTAGAAGCAATCTAGTTTTGAAAGTGTCCCCAGATTTTAGTTTTACTCCAGTGACAAATAATGCAATAAACGTCGATATTGAATTTTTAAAAACGGAAAGGTAGAGGCCGAGCGAGAAGTGCTGGCACTTGCGCAAAGGACTGATTTTGGTCGTATGAGACGGACCCGTCCGAAGCACGATCTAGAGGGATGTCATCTTCAGTTGGTTTGTAGCTCTAGCTGTGTTTAGATCGGTGCATCACAGCAGCTGAGGCTGTGCGACCTCCACTACTACTGAACTCCCCTCTTACACATCGCGCATTTCGATGCCACCACTACTCGCGCAACCTATAACAATCGCATTGAAACTGCTACACCGAGTGGACCTTCAGTAGTGCCTTTCATTACACCTAGACATTTTCTCCTTTGTTACATTGCAGCCAGATGTAGCTTTTTACCCACGTTTGCTATGAAAGGACTCGTAAGAACATTAGCAAAGAATTGTACAAACGAGTCCAACAAGTCTTCTTACATATAACTTAACAGAATACAATGTAATAAAGTAACAGATTAAAGTAATTGAAATAATTATGCTGGTATTAGGAATTATATAAAACAATAAGTTAAATTAATATTCAGACTGAATCTAAGTCATTCAGCTGGGCCATGGGTGAACGATTATGCTCTTTAAAATAAAACTAGGTTAAATCATATTATAACGAATTTGTGGAAGATGGTGTTAGTAGAATATGTGCAAAGAATGCGCGTGTAAAATGTATATCCCGGAACAAAATACATCTTTGTAGTTGTTTTACCCTCGTTGCCATGTTTAAATTGATTACGATGTTATTTTGGTTACCTTGGTTTTCCTGGTCACGGTTATGATGTTTACATTCGCGGATACGACTTATAAGACACATCCCACCGTCGTCCTGATGATGGAGGCAGCAAGCACCTCTGAAGCCTTGGCAATCTACCAGACTACACGGCGCAGCAACCCAGAAGACAGCCGTCTTCATAAACGCAACCGTGAGGACGTGAAATCTCACAAAGAAATATATTTTATATCTCTTTTTTTTTCCATTTTCATTTCACTTTTTCTTTCTTTTTCTCATGACTTCGTCAGAACCCCGTGCGTGCTATGTAATTACGCAGCTTGTGTTATCGAAGCTCCGTCATCCAGATGAAGCTGTTTTCGTACGATTTGCAAAATGAAATTGGCTAGCAAATTGGGTTGTGATGTCCTCACGGCGTCAAGAAGTTTCCTTCCTGTGTTATGCTTTGGAGGAGGAGGACAACCAGTCGCTAAATTCACACCAGAAATGTGTTTTATTGTGTTAGTCATTGAAGAGTCAGGTACGTGGTTCAGATCTCAGCTGGCGACCGGCTATTCTGAGAAGTTGCCTCGTTTCACTCATTTCTTTCAAGGGAACTATTTTAAATGTGCTATGATTTCTACCTACAGCTTCATTTCCGTGACACTATATAGGTATTTATTGAGTTTTAATTTGTCAAATGACGTCGTTTCGATTCCAAAGGTATTTTACGTCGAACTACATAGAAAGGTGATCGTGAGCAAGTAATAGTTTGAAATGAAGCAGTCGTGGCCTATTTCAAGGTTATAATTTGAGGTATTTTTGTGGATGTAATGAAGAAAACCATGTAAAATGTCATTCCTCTGTGACAAAGCCCATATTACGCCCGCGTAAATCAAAAACTTATTATGGACAGAGCTAATCAGCAGTCGAGAGGTTCAGGGTTCAAGTCTCGGTGAGAAAACCGACTGAATGATTCTGTTCCATGATTTCCATTAGTCCCTACAAATAAATTTCAGGCTGTTATATTAAATTAAGCCACGACCACTTCCTTAAATGTCCTTCTTAATTAATTGTTATTAATGATCATAGGATTTGATGCTGTACATTCTGAAATACTGACAGCGTCATTAAATACAATAAAATATATAAAAATAGGCCTACAGAAAAATAATATTTCGGCGGCAGTGAATGTGTGGACTGTAGTCTTTTGGGTAATGACACCATGTAATACTCCGAGCGGTTATCATCGTTTCGGAAGAAGGCGTAAAGCTATTACAACGCGTAGTTGCATAACATTATTGAGTGTTTTTAAAATTGTACTACGTGGAAAAGTCCTTGGAATAATTTTTATACAAATTTATTAAGTACCCACCAATACTTTGTGACGTGTATTTTTCCCGTTGACAATGTGTACCTTTCGGTCAAAATGTGGCACGGCCCAATACGGATAAGAATTCGCCTGAGAATTTGCAGTGCAGACCTTCAGCACTAACTACAAACTCCGTGGAGCAGAGACCTTCATGAGAAGGACATAGTACGCTCAGCTAGTCAAGACATTTCCTGTGTTTACGGAAGCCGGTAGTTTACTAACTTACATTAATTTGGTTGGTTTCGGAGTTGAAATACTACGATAGGTGGATAGACACGCCCACATTACGCTCTTGTATATTTAGTTCAAAGAACGCCTAGAAACGCATTTTTGTAAATAGTTTGTTGGGTGGACTTACCTATTTCTTCAGTTTTCTGTTTTGCTGTTTTTTCGATGAATAAAGCAGTCAAGTTAATCTAGAACGGGGGTTGACAAACACCATACCTGCGAAAATAATTTAGTACAGTCTGCAATGACGTCAAGATGATGATGATGATAGCAGTAATCACAACAGAAATAATTCCTTCAGCCTTAGGCTAGTTTTGTCCTTAACTCTTTTTTACAATCTGATTTAAGTCCTTATGCCGAAGGATGCAAAATTTGCCCTAATATCGTGCAAAAGCTGTCCATGTGTCTTAGCAAGGAGCCATGGAGACGTAAAGGTGGAGGTGGGTGTTTAGCTTCACACTTCGACCATCTTACTCCCAGTCAGAAATATGTACAACCCTCATATTTTAACCATTTTCATATTCCGATGACTAGAATACGTTCACTCATTTGGCTGTTGCCAAAGTCAAATAGTTTACTTTTGAAAGGATGGATGTAGCACACATACCGAAAATATGATTAGAAGTGTTGCGATATATTGGGGCATTTATTTTCAAAGCCTTAATTAATTTTACACGGGTACTTTGAGGATGCCGGTGGATAGTTCGTAAAGTATTTTGTGTTAGTTTCTCTGAGGTTTTATCTGTTTCAGGTCATGTGACCCACATCCGTGACGTTGCCGGGGAGGACCACGTGGGAATCGGAGCCGGATATGATGGCATTAACAGGTACTTATACGCCTGGACTGACTTCTAGTGGCAATTTGATGAACGAAGTATGAAGTCAGTCCAGCGGCAGTCTTAAATAGTGTGAGGTTAAAAGTGAGCTATGTCTCATATTTAATGCATTCTGACATCCGGATTGTAAGAATATTATAATATAATATAATATAATATGTTGAGCGGAGTGAATGTGATCAAATATCAATGTACACGTTTGTACGTGTAGAATGCAGAAATACATCTATGATGTAGTTAAACGTAGCAGATGCTGGCATAAGACATAACCTCAATTGTATATTACTTTAGGTGAAAGGTAATTTAATCTGAAAGTCTGAAAGGAAGGACATGACTCGGAAGATCTAAACGTAGATGGAAAGATAATATTAAAATGGTATTCAAGTAATTATGGGTAGAGGGAGTAGACTGGACTCGTGTGGCTCAGTTTAGGTCACATACAAGGATGTTGTGAACACACTAATGAACCTTTTTTTCCCCCTTATATTTGAGCAACTGTCAGCTTTTCAGGAACGAGTTAGCAGAAGCATTTTTGAAATATAGTCTTATTTTGCTTGTCATAATTCTGCCGAAATGTTATTCCAATACGATCCTGAGATGGGATTTCGTCTTATCCAACATTTGGCCGGAATAAGTATGACATAAGTATAAAGTCCTGAGTTTACCTTCAATAGATATGATGTGGAATTTGTGCTGGGCAAAGCAGCATTCGGGTGTTTTTCAAAGCGTTTTCGTTTTCCCCTGCTTCATACCTGTCTGCCAACGCCCCTTGGTTGTGCGATACGTCCGAACGGCTTGTACGTACATCAGCCTCGGATATTGGTTCGTTTTTAATCTTTGACTTGGCTGAACACAGAGAAAGGCATTTTATTTGAGCCCCAACACACTCTTGTTGAACATTCTCTTCCGCAAAGAATAAACCGAACGTCGAGTTCGAGTGGTTGGCATCCCTACTTCGTATTCGGGAGGCCTCGGGTTCAAATTTCGGCCCGGAGACCGACTATCCATTAGTCCCTACAAATAAATTTCAGGCTGTTATATTAAATTAAGCCACGACCACTTCCTTAAATGTCCTTCTTAATTAATTGTTATTGATGATAATATGATTTGATGCTGTACATTCTGAAATACTGACAGCGTCATTAAATACAATAAAATATATAAAAATAGGCCTACAGAAAAATAATATTTCGGCGGCAGTGAATGTGTGGACTGTAGTCTTTTGGGTAATGACACCATGTAATACTCCGAGCGGTTATCATCGTTTCGGAAGAAGGCGTAAAGCTATTACAACGCGTAGTTGCATAACATTATTGAGTGTTTTTAAAATTGTACTACGTGGAAAAGTCCTTGGAATAATTTTTATACAAATTTATTAAGTACCCACCAATACTTTGTGACGTGTATTTTTCCCGTTGACAATGTGTACCTTTCGGTCAAAATGTGGCACGGCCCAATACGGATAAGAATTCGCCTGAGAATTTGCAGTGCAGACCTTCAGCACTAACTACAAACTCCGTGGAGCAGAGACCTTCATGAGAAGGACATAGTACGCTCAGCTAGTCAAGACATTTCCTGTGTTTACGGAAGCCGGTAGTTTACTAACTTACATTAATTTGGTTGGTTTCGGAGTTGAAATACTACGATAGGTGGATAGACACGCCCACATTACGCTCTTGTATATTTAGTTCAAAGAACGCCTAGAAACGCATTTTTGTAAATAGTTTGTTGGGTGGACTTACCTATTTCTTCAGTTTTCTGTTTTGCTGTTTTTTCGATGAATAAAGCAGTCAAGTTAATCTAGAACGGGGGTTGACAAACACCATACCTGCGAAAATAATTTAGTACAGTCTGCAATGACGTCAAGATGATGATGATGATAGCAGTAATCACAACAGAAATAATTCCTTCAGCCTTAGGCTAGTTTTGTCCTTAACTCTTTTTTACAATCTGATTTAAGTCCTTATGCCGAAGGATGCAAAATTTGCCCTAATATCGTGCAAAAGCTGTCCATGTGTCTTAGCAAGGAGCCATGGAGACGTAAAGGTGGAGGTGGGTGTTTAGCTTCACACTTCGACCATCTTACTCCCAGTCAGAAATATGTACAACCCTCATATTTTAACCATTTTCATATTCCGATGACTAGAATACGTTCACTCATTTGGCTGTTGCCAAAGTCAAATAGTTTACTTTTGAAAGGATGGATGTAGCACACATACCGAAAATATGATTAGAAGTGTTGCGATATATTGGGGCATTTATTTTCAAAGCCTTAATTAATTTTACACGGGTACTTTGAGGATGCCGGTGGATAGTTCGTAAAGTATTTTGTGTTAGTTTCTCTGAGGTTTTATCTGTTTCAGGTCATGTGACCCACATCCGTGACGTTGCCGGGGAGGACCACGTGGGAATCGGAGCCGGATATGATGGCATTAACAGGTACTTATACGCCTGGACTGACTTCTAGTGGCAATTTGATGAACGAAGTATGAAGTCAGTCCAGCGGCAGTCTTAAATAGTGTGAGGTTAAAAGTGAGCTATGTCTCATATTTAATGCATTCTGACATCCGGATTGTAAGAATATTATAATATAATATAATATAATATGTTGAGCGGAGTGAATGTGATCAAATATCAATGTACACGTTTGTACGTGTAGAATGCAGAAATACATCTATGATGTAGTTAAACGTAGCAGATGCTGGCATAAGACATAACCTCAATTGTATATTACTTTAGGTGAAAGGTAATTTAATCTGAAAGTCTGAAAGGAAGGACATGACTCGGAAGATCTAAACGTAGATGGAAAGATAATATTAAAATGGTATTCAAGTAATTATGGGTAGAGGGAGTAGACTGGACTCGTGTGGCTCAGTTTAGGTCACATACAAGGATGTTGTGAACACACTAATGAACCTTTTTTTCCCCCTTATATTTGAGCAACTGTCAGCTTTTCAGGAACGAGTTAGCAGAAGCATTTTTGAAATATAGTCTTATTTTGCTTGTCATAATTCTGCCGAAATGTTATTCCAATACGATCCTGAGATGGGATTTCGTCTTATCCAACATTTGGCCGGAATAAGTATGACATAAGTATAAAGTCCTGAGTTTACCTTCAATAGATATGATGTGGAATTTGTGCTGGGCAAAGCAGCATTCGGGTGTTTTTCAAAGCGTTTTCGTTTTCCCCTGCTTCATACCTGTCTGCCAACGCCCCTTGGTTGTGCGATACGTCCGAACGGCTTGTACGTACATCAGCCTCGGATATTGGTTCGTTTTTAATCTTTGACTTGGCTGAACACAGAGAAAGGCATTTTATTTGAGCCCCAACACACTCTTGTTGAACATTCTCTTCCGCAAAGAATAAACCGAACGTCGAGTTCGAGTGGTTGGCATCCCTACTTCGTATTCGGGAGGCCTCGGGTTCAAATTTCGGCCCGGAGACCGACTATCCCTATTGATATATATATATATATATATATATATATATATATATATATATGTAAAGAATGAGTAACTTTTATCCCGCCTCCGTTGTTGATTGGTTTTGCAAATAATTAGTTAAAATAATCCAGAAAGTAATGTTTCTATGTACATTTAAATATTCGCATAAATATACATTTGTAAATCATTACAATGTAAACTGCATTCCTGTTGTGACGTAGGTGTCGATTAATGCAGCAAGACTTGAACTTGAAGGGTAATGTGGTTTGTAACTTCTAATGTTGTCAGGACCCCCGTAGGACTTGAGGACGTGTCTCGGTACCCGTATCTCCTAGCGGAACTGGCGAGAACTAAAGGCTGGACCATGAGTCAACTGGAGAAGTTAGCAGGACGCAACTTCTTACGAGTTTTCAGAAAAGTTGAAAAGGTACAGTGCTGTTAAACCTTACTTATCACGAACACTTCTGTTCTAAGCCCCCTCAGTCCAATCCACCGACTACAATCTGCTCGTGAACAGCATGGCTGATGTAAACATTTTTTAAGCAAACATTTGCCTTTGAGAAATTTATAAATGATTATTGTGATTTAATTTAGTTTGTTATTTTACAGTCAAATAATATTTAATAAGTTGAACGGCGCCGTCATGTGCTTAGCATTTATTCTTAGTATTCCTGCTTTATGCTCTGGAGGTCCCGGCTTCAAATCTTGATCCAAAAACCGAATATATTGACTGAGGTGTTTAGTGATTTTTTTCAGTACTTCAAATTGACCACGACCGCTCTCTTCCACGTACATTCCAATTCATCCTTGACTAATTATCCTAGCATTCTACTCTGTATAATCATAGTACTGAAAGCTGCATAAAATAAATCAGAACTGCGTAGTCCTATATTGACGTTCAAGAATAATTTAGGTACTGACATTATTCATTTGCACTATGTCTGATCGATTCTACAGTGTTCCATTGTATAGGTTACCACTGAACCATGATTATAAGACATTAGACGTCTTATTTTTCGTTTTTCATGGTGTTGGACGAGCTTCCACTGTTAACATGAACACTTCGCCCCTGGTGTTTATGAACAATTTAATGAACTTCGGGTTTCATAAAAAAAAAGCAATTAATTTTCCTGCCAGCTTATAACTTATGAACTTCTCAAGAAAGATTTTGCACCGTGGAGACATTTCACTTTATTTCATACATATCTCTAATCGAACAGATTCTCAGAAGCTGTTCATAGAACAAAGAAATTTATGTCTCATTATGGTCTACAAGACAACACGGCGTCAAAACTTTTTACGAAGCCAAAATTTTCATTACCGTGTTTAAAGAACGGCGCAAGGGAACCCTTTCAGCTCTGTCTAATTTATAATTTGTAATTTATAACTTATACATGAAACATCTGTTTTCATATTCTCTCCTCCAAATTAATGTTTTTATTTTTTATCCATCCGTGCTACATGCCCGGTACTGCGCCTTCATTTTAATCCTACGTGAATAATAAAAATATTTTAAACATTTCAGGTTTTCCTATCCTTGCGTGCTACATGTCACGCCCCTATTAGGTTTCTTGCCCTAACATTATCAGGCAGAGGGTGCAAAGTGTAATGTTGCTTTTTCCATAAAGGATCCTATTTCCTCACACTTAGTAAGTCAGGTACTGGTGTTCGAGACAAGGACTCTGATTGCAGGTGAAGGAAGAGCTCCGGCGACTGGCCGTGGACCCGTACGAAGACTGGATACCACCGTCAGAACTGCAGGAATACAACAAAGATGGCTGTCTAGGCCGATGATGTTTATACAACATGATTTTGTCAATTGATCCAGAATCGTATATTTTTTAATTGCAACAATGCGGCACGTAGCTCACTGTATGAACCGACCGTATGATTTCCACACGCAGTTGGATTCGTGAATGTGTGAATGGGTGTAGATATTGTCACAAAATGTACTGTTACCTTTTTTGCGAATTTTACTATAATATTTAAAACAATGGACAGGTATTCCTATGACATTTTTATTTTTACGTTGGTGGAAAGAACATTTGTTTGAAAGAGAGTAATTTTCCTTTAGCATATTCAATGTATATTTCGGTTACAATAAAATGTGACTTAGATTTATCCTTTAAATTATGTCATTTACCTTGCTTTAAATTTACCCTAGGCTGTAGGAACATAAAATATCGCATTTAGTACTGTAAATAAATTATCAGGATGCCCGCAGTGTTACTGCAGGGAAAATCGACAAATTTTTACATGTTTTATCAATTTTTATTGCCCGAAACTTTCCATAGACCAGATCATACGATATGCATCGTTGAATATCATAGACAGAATTATTATTATCCCTAAACATAACATCTTCACGAGGCTGGAAACCATGTCAGTTTCCTTCTACAACATCCTCATCGAAACAAAGAACTTTGGTCTTGGCGACGTTCTTCTACATGTTTACTTTCAGAGCTACAGGAATCATATTCACTAATAATTTCATAGTCAAAACAAACAAATTTGCCCTTGACAACGCTTAGTTTTCGAGATACAAAATCATCTTTGTCGAGACTTGAACCCAAGGCATTTTTTCTGTGTTACAACCTTTGTTCCTGTAATCTTATCGGCAAAGCAAACAGCTTTGGTCCCCACACCGTCCTTCCGTTGTGCTTGGTTTCCGATTTACACAAACCACCCTCGCCGGGACTCGAACTCAGAACAATATTTCGGCGTCACCTGTCTTAATTTCAATATTTTTGTAAGATTAACAGCGATTTTTTTTTAAAATTCGGCCAATAGTCTCCCGCCCCCTTTAAAATTTAACTTTTTCCGTAACATTCTTTACAGCTGAGGGTCGTGTAACTATGCTGCCTTGCCATTCACAGTGGAGGCACAAAAACAATATACTAACACGAAGCGCTGTCATTGCGTCACTTGCAGCTATAAAATGGCGCCATTTCGGACAGGTCTTCATGAAGATAAATTAAGTTGCGTTGTAGGAAAAGTTTTAAAATATGTGAAGTAATATCACAATTTTCCTGGCAATTTTCTACTTTATTGTGTTCTGTACAATGTTTATTTCTTCACTAGAGCGGAAAAGGAAGCTTGGCAATATAAATTTTCGATATTCTGTCATTTGTTTTATTTGTATTTGAATATCAACATGAACATGAACATGAAAAACTTACTTTTTTTGAGTTTCTGCTACTAGGATTGATTAGTCGCCTAATTTATAGTGATAAAAATCGATTTATTTCAGTTGAAGTAAATCATATAAACATTGAACATGTTGTGTGTATATATATATATATATATATATATATATATATATGTTTGTTTTACCTGTCTGGAAGACACGAAGATTCATTTTAATCTCAGCAGGATTTTAGGTTTTCAGGGCGATGAGTGATGAAGGCGACAAGGACCTGTGAAATTCTGGTAAACTTCTACGAGACTTACAGTTCTACAACCCAGAAGACAGACATTTTAATACTGTTTATTGTTTTTAGAGAGATTAGGCCTATGTATCATCTTTATACTTCATACAGTGTTAAATGGAAGAGTTGTTCAGAAACAAAATGTGGGAAAGTTGGTAAGTACATATATACGTATATTTATCGCTTTCATCAATGTGTGTGTCTTTGTAAAATGAGACAAGAGTGCAGTAGTTACCTGAGACAGACTGTTCCAGTGCACCGTCCGCTCACGTATCGTCCTACACGCCGACAGTGTAGTCCTTATCCCGAGCCATTTATATCCAATCCATATTTTCGCACATTTTTCCTTTAACGTCAATTATAAGCCTTGGTTCTCACGGCGACGAGTATTAAGATTTCTGTCTTCTTGGGATGTTGCGCCTTGTAGTCTAGTAAAATTTTACCGACACTTCAGACTTTCCCGATGCCTCCATCACCAGGGCGATGATTTACCAACAGGGCGCAACTCCCCAGACAACAATAATCTCCAATTATCCTCCGGTATATCAAAAGTCTCGAAATATTTGTGTTCCCTTAATGCCAATCTCCCTTGTGACTGCTATTTGTTCGGCTCGTAACCTCCATCTTGATGTGATCACCTTAATGTGAAGAGTTGTATAATTTGTCAATCTTCTCATTATATGCTTTTGTCCTTCACACTTTTATTTTCCCTTTCTTAGGTAACGCATATATTTTCCTCAGCTCTTTCTATCATCTTGGAACTAAATGATTAATACCACTCGTATAATGTGATGAAACAAACGGATGATGTTTGTTGGAGTCTGCCCAGCAAATGGCAGGAACCCATTTCACCCCCAATTTATTCGAATGCCTGTAATTATCAAACAAATGACTGTACAGTTCAAACTCATGAATCAATCGAAGTCTTAGAGCATCAGCGGTATATGTAACCGAAATGTTCCTCTCTCTTCATATGGACCCACACTCCAGATCGAAATTTAAAACCCCATAAACCGAACGTAGTGGTTCATTGATTCATTACTCCGATTTCAGGAGATTCCAAATTCGATTCGCAGGTCGTAACCTGGCTTTGTTTACTGACAGGGTAAAGTGGGGCAAAAGCGTGTGTCTGGGAGCTAAAGTATTGGAACTACAAAAATTATTTGCGATTAACGGATAATTTCATTTGTTGGAATTCTTCTGGTTTCTAGCTTGAATTGTGGAAGGAATTAAAAAATTGGCATTCAGTTCAGATGTGACAAACGCCATAGTAGGCCACATGAACACAGGTAAAATATTTACTGAATTAAGAATTTCGATGGAAATTTTAATGCTATTTTAGATCTTTCATAGCGAGTTACTCCGGCAATCAATTTTCCTGTTTTCCTCTGTTTTCTTTTAGATTTTCGTGTTCTATCCCCATCATTTTTCCTTGCTGCCCTCCCCCTTCTCTTAGGCAATCGGACAAGGTCTACAGGATAAATCGTTGAACTATGATTTTTTAAAGTGTATTACCCTGCCGTTGTTAATGTGCAAAGTTGCGTATCGATGACAGCAGATCTTAGAGAACACAGAAAGTTCATTGTAGGACAGGACTAGGCACAATATAACGGGGCTCTTAACCAGTGTAACAGATAAACTTCAAAGTACATCCCAGCCTCGAATGAAAGTGAATCACAGAAGACCATAATGATTTATCTTATTTAATTCTTCGTTCCTCTCTTTATTTCTTCTTTCCTTCCTTCTGTATTTCATTTCATATATATAGCTATCTCTTTTCCCCTTATATTCTAATGACAGTAGAGTTCCGATTTTCCGACCTAAACAGGACCGAAGAATGGTCGGATAATTGAAAATGTCGGATAACACGGAAGACTAATTAAAAAGACGAGGGGAAATAATAACTCAGTTTATGATATTATTAAATTATGCATATGATACAATGCTGTATCAAATGAAAAAGTCTCACAAAAATATAGTTTTTAACATAATGCAAATTTGTTTAAAGAGTTTTTTTTAAAATAATGATTGGTATTTGCTTCTGAGCCCCCTTCCTTTTCTTTGCGGCAAGGTCACGTCAGCGTCTGTAGCAACCGAGTACATAAACTGACTGTGATTCATTCGGCTAGTCGCTGAGCTGACTGTTGATAAAAAGGAGCGTTCCGACACTGCACTTCGAATAAAACGGAATTTGAAATAACCGAAAGTCGGATAATTTGGACTCTACTATATCTTATCTCTGTTTCATTCTCTCTTCTCTCTCTGTCTTTTGAGACCTGTGGTTTCATATAAAAAAAACAGCAAAGGTTTTCGCTAGTTTAACATGACACCTATGTTTTCTTGATTGTCTGTAAATCCTCATTAATCCTGCCTTCCAGATAACCTCCCAGGAATCTGTCCTGCGTCTGTTACCACTTGTCAACTGCGTTAAAGTCCTTTAATTATGTTTTTATGCATATGCAGAACAGACCACATGAGTGCTTTCATTTGTTTAAAACACAAGCAGAGAAACGAAATCAAATTTTGACAATTTTGAAATCTCTGTTTTGTTTTAACTAACATAGAATGAGAGCGTTTGAATAATGAACGAGTAGAGTATCCGCACATTTTCTCTAATTAATCCTCCCTGAATCCTTTTTGTCTTTGTTCTTCTGCTGAGTTTGCGGTTAGCTGCTTGGAGCGTGAGTAACACAAATCAGAGTTACCAAAGCTCGAGGATTGAATGATGCTAATGTTGTGGCAAGGCCTCCACGTTAATACTGTTGACGACAGTAAATTTAAAAAATTTAAGTAGTTAAATTTAAAAATGTGAAGTTTGCATTTGAAGGTTTCTGACTACGGTGCGGTATAATATTTAACATTGTTTTAACATTGTTTTTCCATCGTCTGAATTATAAAACTACTACGTTTATAAAGCTGGATAATATTTCGCCTGCATATAATAAAGGGGAAGAGGACAAAACTCCTATGTTAGGTCCCCATGTTAAGCTAATCTCAGGCCTCGACCAGTCACATAATGCTAAGAAATTTCAGAACAAGAAATTATTGTCTTTCCTAGAGGAAGCCTTGTGATTCCAGTTGTAGAAATACTACAGGGCATACGAGCTAACAAAGCGTAATTATTGGGAAAGAATTATCCAAGGGCACTGTTCGGTATTATAATAAATGTATTGATTTTTATTTCTTGCAGATGCAAATCTGCCACTTCAAAGAAAACTGTACTACAGACCGCATACAAGCAGAAATTATTCTTACTTTTCTGGATTCTTATGCGTACCACTTCGAAATAAGGTATGTGTATAATATTATTTGTAAACATTGAAATTATGTATTGTTTTACACATATATTTTTGGACATCAATAACTTCTTTTAGAATCTCTGTATGTGTTTGATTTTATATTAATGTAGAATAGTAGTTATGCTGGACCGATGTTGACTAAGAGTAAACACGACAACATACAGTGCAGACCATTTATTATAGAATTTCATCAAAATATCCATTCAGGAGTTTCGGCAATGTGATATGCTGAGCTGAACGATTACGAAATTCTCATTACGCTTTCATTTTATGCACTGTGAGCCGCGAACGTATACAAACTTTTCATATTCCAGAAGGTGGAATGTCAAAGCACAGATTCAAATTTTCTTGGGTTCTTTATTTTATTTCCACATTCCATAAGAGCTGCAAATGATAAATAATCGTTAATGAGCCATGAACTATAAACCTGTATTTTATAAAAAAAAAATACACTGTTTTATTATGTACTGACTTCATATTGACCGTGCTTGTGTAGGCCTATATATAGTAAAATTGAAGAATGCATCACGTAGGAATTCATACGGAGAGTCACTAAAATTATAAATAATTTCACATAGCTATCTGATTCTCAGTGGAATATCCTGCTGATTACATCCCCACAATTTTCGGGAATATTCTACAGTTTAACCGTTTAAGCTGAAGCTTGTCTAAATATTATTTAAGAACTCAGTCCGAAATACAAAAGTAAGACAGAAGATTTTTTCGTTTATTCAAAGTGTTAGCCGGGTTAACGCTGTTAATATGAACTCTCCGACTCTGGTAAGAAATTAACATATGATGGACGGTCGTGCCCGTACGCATATTCAGTCTTCAGAACTACGCAACGGTTTATGATCTGAAGCTTTCACGGCGACTAAGTATAATTAATTTTTCTCGGATTACCTGCCGTGTTAGGGGGTTCAATGGAGAAAACACCAACGTTTTGAGAACCATCTTAAGTAGCTCGTAGCCCGTAGCCCGAGAATAATTTATTTTACACAAAGATTTGTAATTAAATTTGATATTTGAAGTTACGCTAAGAGTTGTTAATGTGACTGAATTAGTCCACTTAATGTGAAGTTGATATAGGATTTCATTCTCTCAAAACCAGCTTTTCCTTTGAAAAATTCGAAAACAACATAAAATATATACCTTGTTAAGACTTAACGCATGTTATTTGTAATGTTCTTCGATATGGTTAATACTTGGGCAAACGACATAGTAAGTTTAATAATTTTAATAATGATGATCAGTCTCCGGGGCGATGTGATAGAGTCCCGGACTTCTTGAATATGGAGCAGGTGTGATGAAGGGATAAGGGAGAAAAATAAGAATAGAAGGAAAGTAGACTGTGAAACAGAATAAGAAAAATGAACAAAATAACATGAGGAAGAAATGAACAGTGGAAACGAATGAGTAGAGAAAAGTGGACAAAAGTCAGTGAGAAAAAGAGTAGAAGAAAGTGGTAATAAAAAGGGGAAAGAAGATTTTAAAAAGGAGCCGATGAGAAGAGATTAACGTAAGTAGGAGATGAAAGATAAATAAGAGCATAAGATTGAACAAACAATAATGATAGAAGTAGAATAAATAACAAAGCGAATGGGAGAAAGAGAAAATAAAAATCATAAAGAAATATGTCAAGCCAATAACAAAATGCAGATCAAGAACAAGATATTAAAACATTATCACTGAAAAAAGAAACATTCAAATTTATTAGGTTCTTTGTATTTGTATATAACTTCATGTTCAAGAACCCGAATGTAGCAAAATGGAGTCCACGTCACGCCGGAACTAAACGGACACACATCCGAGGGGCAGCGTTCTGCCAAAATGATCGATTGTTCGCGGTTTCGCTTTTTGTTCTGTCCAGCTAACAAATGGGCATCACGTTGAGGGGGTGGATGTAGTCGGCCCCGAGAATACACGACTATACAATTCTGTGACGTAAAAGTTTTCTGCTTGCCTGTAAAATTTATATGTAGGTTTCGTACACAACGTCAATTAAAATCCAGGCTAAGTGAGAATGATGTGCCTTTTGGCTTGCTGCTTCGTTCAAATTCAGAACTGTTAGAATTCAATTTTTACAATATATTTCTTAAATATTCCGCGTAATAGTTACCTGAGCTATAAAAATTGAGACATTATGTTTCTCCGTAACGTTTGCACCTACCTACTAATCAAAATGGCGCCAAAACAAAGACGAGCAGCACCAATATTCTGTTCAAGGAGTATGATATTTCTGGAGCTGGTAACCAATCAGGTGATCAAGAATTTCCTAACCTCTTGTAACATTCGAATACTCATTACCGGCCACTCACTGTCTTTTACTTGTAATGAACTTGGAAGGCATGGACTCATCCCAACTAAAGTAATCATGAATGGTAAATAGATCAGGATTTGTGGGGACATTGTCGTAATTTTTGTCGAGTTTATGTAACGTCGAATGGCATAATTTTTAATTGTGACGTGGGAAGGATGTAGAAGAGAACATTTGACAGCAAAGATTGAAAAAATTCACAAGATCACCGTCAGAGTAGTCGGTCGCCAGGCCCGTGTTAGAAATCGATACCTCGCAGTTCGAGACAATATTGCTAACCGTTAAACTGAAACGTTATATAGTATCAACTTCTAGCCCTCTTTCTTCCATGACCTCGTTTATCTCATCCATCGAACTCTTCCGTGGTCTTCCCATTCGTCTTTTGCCCGGGTGCACCCAATGCATTTCTTTTTGAGGTTGTCTATGAGTATCCATCCTCTGGACGTGGCCGAACGATATTAATTGTTTTGTGCAAATGTCATCGATCACAGTGTTGGTTATATACATTTGTTCGCGTATTACAATATTACGAACGTGATCCATTTTGGATATTCTACATTTCTGCTCCTAGGAGTGTTTTTCTTATTTCTCTCTGTTAACTGCCAGACTTCACATCCATAGGTAAGAATGTTTTTATGGTGGCATTATATGTGTGCACTTTGTTGTTTCGCGTGGTATTTCTATCCCACCATATTGAATTTAGTACACCTAAAGCATTCATGCTGGCTCGAATTCTTTCATATTTGATATACACGCTATAAATATTTATAAATATGGAACGTATCAAGAGATGTTAGTAACTGAAGAGGCCTCAGATTTATCATGTACATGTCTTTTGTGGATAAAACTGTCAGGTTGGCTTCAAAGTCAGTCAAAACTGTTTGTTCATGATTTGCTAAAATTGTTGGATGAAATGTGGATTATCTTGTATTAAATCTGCTGGTCTGACAGTCTTTTTTGAGAAGAAGTTGCTCTCGTATTGACTGCGGCAATGATAAGTTTAGTGTTATTATGTGCCTTACGTGAGATTAGATAGCATTTCTCGTATCAGACAGAATTTATGCCAACCAATTCTTCGGACTTAATTTTACTTTACTTTATGATACAAGATAATAGATTAAATCGGGAATGAGTTGGAAATTGCCCCTTACCAGAAACATATTTAACATGATTAAAACTATATTATAAAATATTAAACAAGTTTCTTAACCGCGTTCCCTTCAGTTTCAAAAGGTTCCTAGACTTGATGCTCATTTATTGTAGGAATAAATCTGTTGGTGCAAAGAAATTCACATTACAAATGCATTTTGCAAGTTTATTTTTTTATTCGATTATATTGGCATAGTTTATTTTTTATCATGCCGAAAAACGTTTCAATAATAGTTGTACAATAAGTAGAGATAAATGAGCAAAATGACTGGCCTTAGATTACAGACTGGCTACTCGTTCATTTACGGATAAAGGCATTGTTTTTTCTCTTCGCCACCGCGGCGAGACAAAATCTCGGCCACAGCCAGCCTCATGTGTAGTGCCCACCGTTATCGCTATTTCCGGCAGTAAAGTTGTCAGAGCAGAAGTTTGACTTCTGGCCTACAACTGTGGCCGACGTTAAGCATACTGGAGTATACTCCACTTATTCATACGTTTCCGTGGCTTATTTCTTATGCACAGGTATAATGTCAATTTATATTAAATTTCAGGTTCCACGGTCTTCTGAGATGTTGCGCCATGTAGTCTGGTACATATTTACCGATGTTTTAGAGGTGTTTATTACCTTTATTATCCGGTGTATAAGTCTTTAAACTCACTTTGTCTTTATTTTGGTTGAAGGCTTTGAGCTCTATATTTCATAAAATGTCAATTTTCATGATTATCCGTTTTTGAAAAAGTCGATATAAAATTAAATTTGTTTATCATATAATACAGACTTGCACTGGACCGCAACAAGTAAAATTTTATTTTGCCCGATAATTTTAACGTAGACCTCCAAAATCGACTTTCAACTATGGAGAGTCATTCTAGACTTTCGGAAATAAACAATAGGCCTAGAGCTGGACATTTGAACGTTCAGACATAGTCCCTCGTTATATTCGCTTCATAAAAAGAACTCGTGATGAAGATACTATGCGATAACGATTACCAATCGCGTACTACTTAGATAAGTAACCTTAGAAACGGATATAAATACTGAGACAGTGGATGAATCAGAACAGTGCGCTGGCAACGTGGGCTGTATTCGAAACAGAAGCAAGGTAACCCACGACGTTTATTAACAGGTTTTGTATGGTTGTGAAATCCGGTCTCTTATTCTGAGAGGAAGACGTAAGTTACCAAGTGTCTGAAAACAAAGAGCTCAGGAAAATATTTGGAATGAAGACGAGCAGAGTAATTGGGCATTTTAGGGGTTAGAATATCGAGGGATTTACTGATTTTTTTTATTACACAGGAGACACAGGCTCTGTAAAAAAAAACTGAATGCAAGGAGTTTGTGATTTAATTGGGGTAAGAGGAACAAAAAATACTCAATTTTGATGGTAAAACCGCTTAGAAAGTGCCCATTTTGAAACTCTATAACAGTATGGCGCGAAGAAAAATATGACGTGGTTATGGGATGCAGATGGAAGTGACTCAGGATCGTGTCCTGTGGTAGCTTTGGTTTTAGCGATGTCGAAACTCGGATGTTACGTCCATTAAAAGAGACCAGTTTTTAAGTTGAAGATGGCTGTCTTCTGGGTTGTTGCGCCTTGTAGTCTGGTAGAAGTTTACGGCGCAATAACCCAGATGACAGCCCTGTTCTGACTTACCGCGTTTTTAAATTACTTACATCGGTAAGATATTGGCATAAAATCAGTTTTGTGACATTTCTCATAACATACATATCGATTTTGTTACATGGAAGTAGGTTTCGGTTGCTACGATCGTAAACCGGCTGGGTTCTCTGATGTCGGGTTCCAATCTCGCTGGAAATTGAATTTGAATATTTGTAGGGCAAGGGAATGGTTGTTTTGGTTGTGCCTGAAATGAAGGTCTATAATATATTTAAAAGGCTGTCCCACATGGCAATGTCGAATCATCAGGATTACTGTTTATTTAACGCGCCAAAAACTATAACTGCATATTACTTAAGGCAGACACTTCGTAGGCTCGTAGTTATACGAACAGTACTTAACATAACTGTAAGTGGAAAGTGTTTACTTGAAAATGTTTAATATCGCTCAGTTGTTCAAGATGTTCACCCTTTGATGAAACCAGGAAGTTGTTTACCATGTTTACTAAAGCCCGCTATTTCATCCTATTTTAAGCCAGTTTAATCCAGTCGACAGTCGTGCATGTTCTTTACATCAGATCCTTGTTATTTTAATTAACAATAAAGTTTAATATGATAATTCTTTAAAATTAATGTAATCCTTAATACACATGGCCCATCCTATTTGATTTAGTTTTGATTTTCATAAGTTATTATTGAAAAGACGATTGGAGTTTATAAAGGATCCATACCTGTAAATACAAAATATATAGACTATTGATTAGGTAGGATGACTTGCAATGATGAGTTGGAAAAAATATGCAGGATTTTACATTAAATTTCCAGTCATTCAGTCTGTCAGGATATTAAATTCCATTCCTTTTACTGTACCCAATGGTTTATTAACGTGTTCACAAAAGTCTGACGCTACATCCTATTTTGTGCCAGCTCATTTCAGTCCCCACATTCATAACTTGTTTATACAGGTTGTTCATACAGTTTCTGTACAGCATAAAACAAAATATTTGCTGCTATTTGCATTTATTTACATTTTTTTAAAATAACAGCATTGCGCGTTGAATGTTATGTCAATTTTAAGTAAATAAATATGTAATATTGGTACAACAGGAAAGTTCCTTCATTTCACATTAATTAAAAGTTTCATCTTGAAGATCCAACACAAAGTTAAAATATTTCTCATTAATGCAATATAAAATATCTGTCGTAATTCACTGTGAGTTGAAAGTAATTA
>NW_019059959.1:1049641-1072394 GCF_000696155.1 Zootermopsis nevadensis | reverse complement strand
AATATTCAAAACATCAGAATAGGTGAAATCAGAACTAGTCGTAACATTAACGCAAGAAGAGGCGTTAAAAACAGAACGAAAGCGGTCTGCAAAGGCCTCTGCGATTGACTGCGGTTCCGTGATAAAACTCTCTCCCACTTTAATTTGTGTAATCGACTGGTCTTTCTTTTTAAAATTAGAAATATATTTCCAAAAGTATTTTGGTTGGGTTCTCAAATTTTCTTCAATAGTTTTTAACTAAACCAATCTATCTGATTTAATAGTCAATTTAACTAGTTTTAATTGTTGTAAACCTAAAATTTCAGCTCTGAAACTGAAATTTTGTCGATATTAGTATTTTATCCCAAGTTTAAATTCAACATACAAATTTGGAATGCGTCGATTATTTAATAAGATTTTGACCGTATTCTCATCTGCCATATCTGAAGTACCTTATTAGTGTGAAACTTGGTTATGCTTGTTTCTGAAATAACAGTTAATCAAGAGATTTTATGTTATTTTAATGGTCACTGATTCTGTTTCACGTGAATGTTATTTCTACTAGATACCTGCATACAGGCTTTTTTGTATCTTTCCCTGTCTCTTACAGTTCTGGGTGGCTTATGTGGGCTGCAGTTCTCAGTTCAAGGACGCTGTTGAACAAACGTTGGAACAGGTTGACGTCATTAAGCGTCTGATTAACGCATATCCAGATGATTTGCAGTTGGCTACCTCGGCTAATGGTAAATACTGACGTTATTTCATTTGTCTCTTTCTTCTGCCGAACTTCGCTGCCAAATGGTTAATATTTCTGTTTCGTATCCTGAATGTACCGGGTTCTAATCTGGGTCTAGATATCAGCTGCCTTAACTGGGGCTTTTCTTGTTTTTCTATCCCCTCGAAGCAAATACCGGATAGTACCTCAACCGTTAAAAACCGAATCTCATTTAGAAGTTATATTTAAAAATTCAGTTCATTCCTTAAACAAAATAGTACAATTCTCATTTACAAATATCAATTGTTTAATACTGTTTAGGTAACTAACAGTCGTTCCTTCCACATGAAACCCACAGATAATATATGTGTGAAAAATGCAGAGTTACTAATTGTTAAATTAGTTGGTACATGTACTTAACACTTTGCTTTAAACTATTAAATTAAGCCCAAACCCTTTTTTTCCCATTTATCATTCATTAAGAACACATCATGAGCTGTATAGT
This sequence comes from Zootermopsis nevadensis, assembly GCF_000696155.1. Next base: position 1,071,195 of record NW_019059959.1, on the reverse strand, counting down.
CTGAGCAACTGATAGCGTCGTTAAATAACCCACAAGCAAACAGAGGAAACTGCCTTTCCTCCTGATTTCTGTCTCTCGTTTTTATTGCCTCTCAGATATATGGAAAGCCTTCAACAGCGGTAAGATTGCCAGCCTAATAGCAGTAGAGGGTGGTCACTCCCTGGATAATCGACTGGCAATATTGAGGCTCATGCATGAACTAGGCGTTCGTTACGTCACTCTCACTCACTCGTGCAATACTCCCTGGTGAGTAGAACTAATACAAAGTTTTAATGAATTTCTTGTAAACTATATTGTCAGTCATAGACGTTTTATATAAACGCACGATTTTTCTGAGTTTATTCATAATTATATTATTCAGGGCGCAGATTTCTTGTTAACCGTGTTAGCCCGGTTAACACATTATAAAAGAAGAATTCTGTCTTCATTTCGTGGTTCAGTTGTACTCCGTGCACTGGATAACAGCTGAACCGTTCGTTCCGAGCGCAAGCCTGAATTAGCTGGTTAACAATGCCCGGCTGGTTGGAGTTGGTTAATGATGCATTTTATTTCATCAGTTCTACTGTGTTTAAGTGTAATGAGTATCATTGAACCACAAAAGTAAGGCAGAAAACTTATTATTTCTTTTTAAAGTGTTATCCGGGCTTATACGACTGACAGTTAACATGAACCTCCGTTCCTGATATTTCCGTGAGCAAAATGTATAAGAATAAATACATAATGAGAATCAAATAGAAGACAGTACCTTGAAATTAGTCATGCCCTCCTCCGCCAAATGATTATATATCAGCAATTTGCGGTAACAACCTGCAGCTCGCTTACCGCGTGTGGCCCCTCGAAACATTTGTATGTAGCCCTTTACATTAAAATAAAAGTATGTATAGTTTTTAATAAATTGTGTGAGAGTAAGGGAAAACAATAGCAAAATCATATTTTAATGAAACAAAGATTTTTGTAGATACAGGCCCACAACGTTGAATTATCCTTATTGCGCAAAGCTACATTGTTCCGCTCTTCAAACCATAAGGAATTTAACTAAACAATATGAAAATTACTGTGGTGGTAATAATTGAAGTTTGTATAATTAACAATGATTTAAAATCAAATTTGTTTGAAAGCTAACAGCATCTTTACTGAACTCAGATGTACGGATAAATATAGCTGTTACCCGTTTTCAAGTGAAAATAAATTACGCTCCTTATGTTAAAAAAATACAATTTCGCTTACTGTACAGGACATTGTTAACTATTTTTCTGCGACCCTTAACAATGATGTGAATAACCAATACATCCCGTGGTAATGAAAGTTTTCGACCCCTGCTCTAGACAGGCAGACAGATACACGCGTCTAATCGATGACTGGAAGTAAGGACTCTGCTCATTCGGAAAATTAAAAATACTTATCAACGATAGGACAGCCTTAAACACCCTTCCTTTCTTCACACTTGGCCTAAAACTGGTTTATTTTTAGAAATCAGTAGAGAGAAACTGGGACAGATTAGTCAGTGTAGCTACTACAGTGGATTTCCGGGGTTAGATTCCCAAAAGGGGCAAGGATTTTTCTCATTGGCACCGCGTCTCTCCAGTGTCCATCCAGCCTCATATTCTGTGAGTACCGAGGAATTTTCTAGGAGTAAAGCGGCCGGGACGTGAAGCTGACCACTCACCTCCATCTGGCGCCAAAGTTAAGAACGTATACAGGAGTATACAGAATATTTTGTTAATTTTCTCGAAAACGGTTCAACCTACAAACCGTTGGTAGAGGAAAAAAATATAAATTAGTGTTCTTTAAAAGTTTAAAATTTCATGAAGTGGAGTTATTTTACAAAAGCACGTCAACCAACATCTAGTGTAGTGTTGCTTGATATGCTTTTGTAAAATAACTCCACTTTATGATTTGTTTCTAAACCATATTTAGACCAATTTTAAAACATTTCGATTAAATGAATTAATTTCCCTGTTGCCACTGATGATGACCTCTTGAGGTTGAAACGCGTATGGCACTAGTGTTTTTATTGTGTTAATATTTTGTTTGTTTGTTTGCTTATTTTATATTGTAATACACTACACGGTATGCAAAGTTTTAAGTTTAATATTTTCAGTTCCTTCCGTTCTTATTAAATTACTTTGTGCGGTTTTATGTTTTTATATTCAACCTAAAATCAGAAAATCTTTGTACGATACACGATTATATGCTTAATATGAAATACGTCATATTACACGAGGCGGGTTTGTTGTGTGGGCTGGCGATCATAAATTTAGAGTAACCGATTATATTGATGAATCTTATTTCATTTTTCTGATTTTAACTTCATTTGAACGTATTATCACTACTTTTTCAATTATTTACTCTTTCTTCGTCCTTAGAGCAGTCAGATATAAGTGTAATAATTTAAATGCGCACATAAACATAAACGAGCTGATTACTAAGTTTTAAATAATTAAATGGGTATAATTGTTGACTTTTATTGTTATTGTTATGCAGACAGCTGCTATCTTTATAGTCCCAGCTACGGCCGTTACGTGTCTTTCCTTTGCTGTTAAGATACAGTAGGGACCAGATTACTTACTAGCCGAGCTCCCTAGTGCTGTGGATAGTTGCACTCGGCACGGCCTGGTCGGTGCACGGAACGGCCGGGTAGAACGAGTAGAAAAAGCGTGGAGTGCGCGCGCAGTGCTTATCACCTTGCTCTTCACCCCCGCGCCAAGAACATGCAAGTAAACTGGTCCTTACTATACTTAGATGTAAAGCCTACGGGTATTATAAATTTAAAGGCTTTTTAGATGACGAATCCGTTTATAGTTGGCCGAGTAGGTCTTGGCATAATCTTTTAATCCTTTCTTATAATTCCAATGAACAAAGTTTATGAAATAAGAAGAAATTCAGAGAATTCGAAACAAAGTGCAGGCAGCAAGACACGGTATGGTAATCTTGTTTAATTGGTTCCGAAATATTTAAATACAAGAAAATAATTAATTTGCTCCATTTTATGTGACCAGCTTTCTCAACAGCTTATCTTTATCACTAACCAAAAGACAAAAGGCCTAATGCACGGAGATTAAACATCACAAATAACACATGCATCTGTTTGCAAACATGAGAGATAAGATGTTATTTATATTGTACTTTGAGATAAAACTGGAATGGGTTGGGAAAGAAAACACATTTTATTGTATAAGGAACAGTAGAAGTAGGTTACATGGCTTAAGACTGGTTTTTGGAAACTGAGAGGAATGCGGGAAAGATGTGAGAAATGAATATGGCCTCTATGTAAGGAATATGAAAATACTGTACATATATTATTAAAATGTTTGGAAACGTAAAAGTAGAGCGAACTGCTTTCAGTAGAAAATGACTTGTGGTTAATGAAGAGATGGTTTATAAGAAAATAAATCGTACAGTTGCTGTGAAAATTAAGAAATAGAGGATCTTACCTGTAAGAAAATTACATGTAAATGGGAGAACAAATTAAGGAATTTATGTTTAAATCGGGGAGTAAGGGGTAGAATTGTAGTTATATGAATGAATATGTATAGTAAGGCAATAGCGTCATTACAGATAGGTATATTAGAGCTGTAAAAAGCCAAGTGTCAGACGGGCACAGCGTCAGCACTGAGATCTAAACTGAACAAATAATTGATTGATTCAAATAACATATTTGGAAAATTCGTATTCTTAGAAAAATGTGTTATTCATGTTCGTACTACGAACTTTGTAAGCGAAAATTGATAAACTTCGACTACATCGTCAAGTTAAACAGTAAAAGTAGGGGAACCAAACTTTGAGTCTGTTCTCTATGCCCATTTAAAATGTCATTTCAATATGTCAGCTAACAAACCCTACAGTTCGCTCTGACTTTGTGCATTACGTTCAGAGACCACATATAAATTGTATGAATGTTCAGTAGAATACAAAATTAAATATTCTGTAATTGAATGTGAAAATCTGAACTTCATGTTTATATGGAGATTATGTATGTCGTAGGGGCGATTCATCACCAGCTGACGACATAAATTCAGGCGTACCTGCAGAGCACAACGGTCTCACTGATTATGGCAAAGTAAGTAATATATATTTAAGGTTTAAATGCGTCATGTTTGTGTTTTATAATCAAAATATATAATACTAATCAGGTCTATACACAAACTTTATTTACAGATGTTAAAATTTAAAATTTAAAATTTGCGCTATTCATCGCTACAACGATGTTACTTTTACAAATATAGTACAATATTCCAAACTTATTTACATATAAATAAATAACTCCTATGTTTATTAATTTTATTCACAGAATAATGAAAAACAAACATAAGATACATAAAATAAGAAGATCAACAGAGCACATACTATAATAATGTACAAAACGGATGAATAAATTGAAAGACTTGCATTGTAATATAAAGTAGTTTTAAAGGAAAAACCTGAAGATGATGCTTCGCATCGAAACATGTAGTAAGTGAAGGCGCAGTATTGTAACATCGTTGTAGCGATGAATAGCGCAAATTTTAAATTTTAACATCTGTAAATAAAGTTTGTGTATACACCTGAATTGTATTATATATTTTGATTTTAAGTAATATATGTATGCCTACGTCAGCAAGTATTGTTTCGTATGACTGTAGAACACAGTCTTCTGTTTTAAGGGAAGAATTCGATAAAAGTATCTGAAACAAAGAACTAAGGAAAATATCTGGAGGGCTGAAGTTATTGAATAATTCAGGAAATTAAATGTCGAGAGGAGATTTGTGATTTATACTGATCAAGACAGCAAAATACAAGTTACGATGATCTGGTTTTTGGCATATAGCTCGGTCGATTGGACAAAAGCTTCACAGGTCTGATAGGTCTTCACAATGGCGCGTTATATTTAATACTGTTGTTTTCTTTACTTTTTCCGACCTTCAGTATTCTTAAATGAGACCACTGAGTTTTGGGAGCTGGCTCGACTCACAGGCGAAAATGCCCACTGTTTGGTCCAATAGAAGGGGCTAATCCCAATCTCAGGGATTTCACGATGAAACAAGTCCAGAAGACAGCAGCATTAGAATACATTTACGGATAATATTTGTAATGACACGTCTTATAATGTGAGAACTTGAAAGTCTGAATACAAGGTAAAGACTGGTTTTAGGGAAACAGGTTGTGAGAATGTTGGCTGGTGAATTAGGTCAATACCGTGGCTGTTGGTAACTTTTGTGTTATCTCTATTGAACCTTCTAGTTCTAGTATTAAGGAGTTAACTTGGGTGTCATTTTTTGGCTGCCAGAAATGTGCACGTGTAAAGTGTTTGAATCGTCAGTTATTATACCAGCAGCCGAATTGCGACTAGGCTACGGGCTGGACGGCAGGGGTTCGATTCGCGGAAGGACATTTTTTATTCACTATCCAGACCCGCTCCGGGGTCCATCCAGTCACTTATTCAAAGGAACCGGATATTTTTACTGGGGGGAAAAACGACTGAGGCGTGAATCTAACCTCTCACCCTCGTCCAGTGCCGATGTTATGAATACATGGAACTTTACCTCCATTCCCGAATACGTACGAATGAAGTAGTGCTTAGTTACGAACCAGGGACAACTTCAATTTCCTTTTGCCAGTTATCACACCAAAACATTTCGCTCCGTCATTTTGTTACTTTTTTCCATCATATTTTTTTCTCTCCTACGTGTAGTTCTGAATATCTTACTCGGCACTGCGTTCTCGGTCTGCGCCTTGCTCTGAGTCCGAGACTGAGGCACTCAGTATATGTTGTACAGGTTGTGGTGAAGGAGATGAACCGGCTGGGTATAATGGTGGACCTGTCGCACGTCGCTTATAAGGTCATGGTCGACGCCATTAATGTGTCCGTGGCTCCCGTCATATTCTCACACTCGTCAGCCTACGCGGTATGCAGCCATCATCGCAACGTACGTGACGACGTTCTTCGGATGGTGGTAAGTAACCGTCTTCCTCATATTCTTATTTTTATTAACCTTTCATTTCTTTGTTCTCTCTCGTCTTCTTGTTCTCTTCCTTCTTCCGCTAAAGCTTTAACGATACTAATTCAACTCTATTATTAGTGTGCTGCATCAACAGCCAGGTGGCCAATTACGGACACAGCTCAAGAGTAGAGCAAAAGTAATGAACACAACAAATTAACAACAATAACATTGCAAAGAAATTACATGGCTATGAAGAATTTTAATATATAAAGGCAACTAGGGAATACCAAGAAAATATTGCTTCGAAATACTTTGCAGAGTAATCAATTGTTTGCTGAATAAATCAGCATCTTTGTAACAATAATTCAGTTAAATTAAGTTTATTTCAGTGCTGTGTGGAGGACGCAATAAAGGAAAAATATGAATTTATACAAAATGAAATTAATATCTAACATGGAAAGTTATTACAGAATATGATCAACAACAACTATATTATGTTTTTTTCTTCTTGTTCTCTATTAATAATTCATATTCTTCTTCTTTCTTTTCTTTTCTTGATCTTATTCTTTTACACTTCTTAGCCTTTTCATTACAATTTTTGTTTTGTCGATTGTAAGGATACCTACTAGGATAATTACAGACTGCTCTACAATTTCAAGGTCCGTCCCTCAACTTCTTCCAACGCTATCTAAAAGGACATTAGATGATTTAACAAAGATTGTATATACTTCGCTTACAAACATTTGACATCATTGCTACAGAACTACTCATAAGTAATACTTCCTTTTAAATTTCCTTTGTTTTTAAGCTGTGGGTTTCATGTTTGAATTTTAACTGTGTTTCTTTTGTTTTTTTAAACTGCTCCATAATCTCAATTCAGTGAAGCAGAGCCATTTATGAGAAGCTATTAGTTTCTCAGCTAGTCAAGAAATTTCCCGTGTTTTATGTAACACGAAGGTCCATTACCGTGTATACAAGAGCCAGACACTGGGCCCTATCCTAATCAAGATAAAAATAATTCATCCTCATATTACTTGTTTAAGATTGATTTTAAAAATTATATTCGCATTTATGGCTATCTCACCCAAGTAATCTCTTTCTTTAAGGTTTTCCGACTAAAGTGTATGCATGTTTCATTCCTTATAATGCGCGTGCTACATATGAAGCCCATCTCATTTTTCTTGGTATTATTCCTATAATTAGGTGTTTGTTGTGCAATTTTCTCAGACTCCTGTTATTTATTGTTGTTATTGTTTGTTTTTCTTGTTGTTCCCTGTGTTGTTCCTGAAATTTATATTATTGTACGTGTTATATTTTTTATATTATCTAAATTAATTTAAATTTAATTCTGCTACATCTGCAATCTTACTTGCTTCCTTCCATCTAACAATTCCTATCACCCTTCGTAGAACTGTGACTTACTCTATTTTAACTCTATAATAACTCGTAATAACTCCATTTCTTCTTTAAGTGCCTTTTTAAGTTCTAATGTGGCGAGATGTGAAAAATTCCCTGCTGCACACACACGTGTTCATGGGTGTGCAGTTATCCATGAAATGATCATTTAGTAACAGGTAGTTCTGCATAATGTTACTGCAGCGACCTTTAAATTTCAGCGTGACAATGGAGGTATCGTGATGGTAAACTTCTATTCTGGTTTTATCAACTGTACAAATGCAGCTGATGCAACGCTGGACGATGTTGTTGGTACGTAAATGATATGGTTTTCATGATGAAAGTTCATCTTAAAGCAGTTCATCAAGATATCTCATTTTATATTTAGATATTAAAGTTGTTCGGGAAGACAACACGCTATTTTTATGAAAAATTTAATTTAAAATTATCAGATCAAGTGACATTTCGACATATAATTTAGGCTTATACACATATATTTTTCAGTTTATAATTCAGAGTTAAAGCCCTCTGAATCTATGTTGTTATTTCGACAATGAGTTTCCAATAGACAGGTGAATCAGTAGAGAAGATATTCAAGACAGTTTAAAATGTACGATCATATATTTTGGTGATAAAAGTAACACAATAATTAAGCGTTTCAGCATTATACTAACTCCATACATAAACTTCGAAAAAAACTTCTATGTAGCTGCGTTTAAGGTCATGCAGCTACTAAAAATGTATGGAACCGGATATTGTATGCATATTTAAACAGAGATATAGAAATTTTTGTATGAATTTGAAGATAACATTAATTCCTTAAATTTATTTTACGTTCCTCGTGTTTTTTGCTAAGTATATGAATTCGCAGAACCTGAATTAAATGTCCCACTGGAGGAATGCAATTTCAGTTCATTACTGCCCGTTTATAGCCCACACGAACTCCAGCTACAAGCAGAATTAAGGATATGTATTCCGGACAGTACAGTTCTCTTCGACAAAGCTGCTATAATGAACACCATTCGCCAGTAATGGGAAGCATAATGGACATCTCTCTGAATGTCCACGTGAAGGTTACTGCATAACAGCCCCATTAGTAAGTTAAACGGGTCGTGGGACATTCAAATAAATCATGTTACGTTTCCGAAGGAATGCGTTCCTACTTGCGTTCTCCGGATTTGCTATATTAGTCCGCACTACAAATACTTTACATGATGAGCAATACTGGCGCCTGAACACGTCGGAAGGAGTCTAAAGAAGACGTCGAAATCTCACGAACATTAATAAATATTGACTGTAAGATTACGTGCTATAAATTTTAAATAATCAGTGGGTAATTTTATAAAGATGCCATATTTCCTGGATTTTAAGACGCCATAGACGCACCCTTGATTTGGTAATAGGTTTTCGAGAAAAAATACATATATTACAATGGGAAATGTCAATATTGAAACATAAAACTGCTTTGTGTTGATACTTTCGGAATCTTTTTTGTTGCTATTTGTGTTTACGGTCCCATGACTTTTGTTATAGATATTAACATTTCCCTTGCACTTCAGTCACGCAATATAATTGTTCTACAAGTATTCCTAGACGCCGTCAATTTTAAGACTCTCTCCGATTTGTAAAATGTTAGAATTTAAAAAAACTGCGTCTTAAAATGTAGACAACTCGGTTACGTATTTTGTCAATAACACTTAATTGTAGACATTTCTTCACTAGTGGTTAATCATCTTTTATTGATTTCACGAATTAAGCCTTCTGACCTACTACACTTCGGAATTGTACACTTACATAGAATAACGATATTCAGAGAACAAAGACTAATTACGTCTGTGCCCTGAGCGGGAACAGAAATCTAGATGGTAGTAATCAGAGTTTCCGAAACACAAAGCATTTCATATTGATAGCCGCTGTGATAAGCATGTTATTAAAATTAATGTCACTTTTACAATAGGCCTATTTCCATAACTTTTTACACCCGCGTAGACCTTATTCAGTCGCTTAATTATGTGAGTATATTATGTTGTTTTGGGACATGAATTTCATTGCTTGGTTATGTGAGTGCTAGTATGTTGTTTTATTTCCGGTGGACGGAATTTTATGAAAATGTTTTAATAGACTAGTCATATTTCAGATTCTGACGGCGATAAGTATGAAAAAGAAAGTTAATTGCATGTTATTCACATTTTGGAAATCAACTATTCAAATAACACAAACAGAATGCGATCGCTGAATAAAAGCAAATTTAGTTTCTCGAACAAAGCAATGAACGACCGAGCAGTGGGCGAACAATACAAAATCATGGAGGAAGTCATTTCAAAAGTAACTGCGATTTTAACTCTACATCTGAATAAAGCACATCAATGAGCTTTGTGTGTTTGTCCTGCTCTCTCTGTCCCCTGGTTCGACTACAGAGATAAATAATTTAGACATAAATTTAATATTAAGTCATAGCTCATTCCATCTAGATACTTTACAACTTTCTGTCAATAACAAACTGGTACGAGAATAAGGAGGTATTGTGCAATGTATGTTTGTATACTGAAAGATTTTGACAGTATTTTAATAACTACTTGTGTTACAGACCACATTAACCACATCCGTGTCGTGGCTGGAGTCGACCATGTGGGAATTGGCAGCGACTATGATGGTGTAGACAGGTCAGTTCACCTGTAACCAATATAATTAGAAGTTTGACAAGACAATGTTCTCGTTAAATATATTATTATTTGGGAATAAAGTTTGTTTACATTATTAAGTTTCAAGTGTCTGCATGCGTATACGCGTCTTCTGATTCGGTACTGATGTCAGTGTTTTCAATTCTACTTGACCGATATTCATGAAACTTGGTGTCATTACATATCACCCTCTTTTTAAAATAATATTACGAGTCAATGTGAACTAACGCCATTTAATCAGTGTCTATGCCTGTGATTAAAACATGGTTCGGAGAACTCGTTCTGTAAAATTTACTTTATAATTGTCGCAAGATATATCCGAGCTTCCTCGACACGTTGTGGGCCAGCCAGCCGAGGTTCGGGGAGAAAGTTGAAGGGAAAGTGCACAAAGCGTCTTGATGTCCCCTTGCCCTTTTCATCCTTCCTACCCTCTTACTGTGATATAGCTCAAGCTCGCACATATTTTGCGTCAGTCTAACAATCTGTATCGTGCGTGTTGCAGGGTGCCCACTGGTCTCGAAGACGTGTCCAAGTACCCCGACTTGTTTGACCGTCTCGCAAACAGTCGCCCATGGGAACCCGAATGGAGTACTGAAGACCTTGAGAAACTGGCAGGCCTCAACCTTATAAGGGTGCTAGAAGAAGTTGAGAAGGTCAGTTACCTGTTTAAATACTAGTTTCCTTCCTGCTTAAGAACTTACTTTCTAAATTATGGCCTTTGCCCTAACACATCTATTTCTCACCTACTTAATTACTTACTCACTACCTACTGCATACATACTAACTTGCTTACCTCGTTATTACCCACTTACGTAATAGCCAAGTTACTTACTAGGCTGATTTCTTTCTACCTAAATTTTGCTAAGATCGCTGCATTTTCTTCAGTCTTTGGCTTTGATTACGGCTGTGGTATCATTCATTCTTATTCAATTTCTCTAGCATTATGCTTTGAACGCATTATTCTCACCTTCATCTGAGACACAATTCATGGTCCACACTCTTCCTTCAAATTCGTCAATAATTTCTCAGCTGGTCAAGTGTTCCATCTCCTTTATGAGAACACGAATAATCACTGATGTTTTCAAAAAGCAGGCCATTAGATTGTAGAGCCCACAGTCTCACGCTGTCTTTATCACTTTGTTTCATTTCATCTACATCTAGGTCTCTCTAGTTTTCTCTTTTCTTCGCGTTCTTCTTCCGAAAATTTATATGCTCTCTTCAGCTTTCCGATGCACGATGCCCATCTCATCTTCTTTCATTTAATAAACCTATCAATATCAGGTTAATAGCACAAATCCGGTAAATCGACAGGAATTTTCTCCATCATTCTGTTATTTTATCTTTCCTAGGTTCAGATATCCTTTCGACACTTTGCCCTCGCATATCCTCAATTCGTTCTTCTCTTGATATGACAAATTTCATTTTACACCCACACAAAACAACACATAAAACTATAGCATATTGTATATAATACATTTTAACATGTATTTAGACATGATACTGGTTTATATATTTTCATCTGAATCATTGAAAATATTTTCCAAAATCAATGTGATATTAATTTCGTCATGAGTATAAGTTTTGTGTATAACTCGGACCACCTTATTTTCCATTGCTTGCTGGTCTATGCCGTACAACCAATAATCAATCACTGTAACTGATTGAATTATTCCACCTCTTCGCCAAATCAAAATTATTTCAAATAAAATGTATTGCTAATAAAATTCGTCTTCTGGGTTGTTGCGCCGTGTAGTCTGGTAGACGTTTTCCGATGTTTCAGAGGTCCTTGCTGCCTACATCTTCAGCCATCTTCGGATATCGATACATTTTATTTGGTATAAAGCAGAGGTTCCATTTGAAAGTTCAGAAGAAAAAATATTCTTCCAAACAGCGAAATTAAAATAAATTCAGTTTCCTATTATGATTAAATTTCCTTCTGCTCTGGAGACTTTCTCTGTTTAACTTCAGTTTCTGGTGTTACTTTTCCGAACTTACTTACAGTCTTGTTTCTTAAACATAAAAGGTTTAGCCTACAGAACCCGAGTCCGATGGTGGAATTGCTATCATATCCCCTAGACAGGTCAGTCGCTGCTCTGGAATGGCCCGTGACCTTCGGTCTTAAAAAGAGGATGATCCTATCGGGAGCTGAGTCTCCGATTGACGCCATCCTGGAGTTCATGATCTCGCCATATCAAGGCACTAGATCCTTGAGACGGATATCTTGTTATTATTTTTAGTATAAGTAAAATGTTAAACAGCTTTTTAATTTTCGACGCACACCACTAGCAGTTTCTCGTTTCAGAACAGAAACCTTCTTATCTAAAGAATTAAAACACATTAAGTTTATTGTAGCGGTGAATCTTGTATTCGAGAGAATTCTGATTGATTCTTGAGCATGTTATCGACTATCTTTACTGTTTCAAGGTTTTTCCTGTCTCTTCAAGCGAATGTTAGAATAGTGTCTCCAAATAGGTCTCAATCGCCTCCTTTCAAACCCTTGCCTAGTCATTATTCGTAATTATCTTGCCATTTTATATGCTACATAACCTCTGCAGCTGAAACAGGTAATAAATAAATCGATTGAGAATAACATAACTGTTGTGTGCAGGTTCGAGACGAGCTGGCAGCCCAAGCGTTGAAACCATATGAAGAACACCTGGCCAAAGCAGATCTCGGCGACAACACTCGCTGCATAACCGACAACTTTTCTTTCTCATAGTTATCAGCTTATTGCTTATATGTGTCTCGGTGGTTGACTGTCGTCAGTGAGTTTCTAAATGCAATTCAGCAAAACGTATTCTTTAAACCAGTAATTACAAAAGTTAATAAAACTGAAATAGTAACTCCACGATGCGATGTGTTTACTTTGGAAGCTCATACTCACTACATTTCTTAAGAGATTTCCCATTTTATGAAACCTAGATTATCTTTGTTGTTTTCATAAGAACTCACTATTGTTTGATTTGAGGTTTTCACAGCGATGAGTATGAAGACTTCTGTCTTCTGGGTTGTTGTGCTGTTTAGTCTGGTACAGGGGTGGGGAACCTTTTCATGTTGGAAGTCCGCATTAATTTAGCTATAATCAAATAAGGCAGCATTCAAGAAACTTCAATTAGATATACTTAAAAGTGTACATTATGTGGCTCTGGGACCCACCCAGCCTCCTCTACAATGGGTACCGGGATCCTTTCCCGGGGGTAAAGCCGGCCGGGGCGTGATGCTGACCACTCACCCCCATCTAGTGCCGAGGTCAAGGAAGTGAGAAGCTATACCTCCACTCACCCCAAGCGCCTACATGGCGTATAGTGGGACAAACTTTACTTTACTTACATTTGTTAATTTTAAAGTTAACTAATCTTTTAATGACTTTGTTGTGTCTGCTTTTTGTTGGAAAATATTTGAATATTTGGTTGCAGCATGTATTAATAAAAATAAAAATAAAAGGATTTGTTCTGTAAAATTTGGATTCAGTCAAAAGGCCGCACTTAAGGACCTAGAAGGCCACAGGTTCCCACCCCTGGTCTGGTAGATGACGGAGTCAGTATGACCTTTGAAACGTTGGTAAACATCGACCAGACTACACAGCGCTACAACCCAGAAGACAGAAATCTTCAAACTCACTATTAACCTCATTCTAAACCAGTTGAAACTCTACCACAGTTTAAACCTTATTCCTTCAAGATCTATTTTAATAATACCCTTTTATCAATGTCAATATCTCAAGTGTGTTATCTCATTTTGAGGATTTTCCAAATGGAAATATTGTATGTATGTATTAGAGTTCTATGCGTACGGAAATAAGGCACAGGCTATCTGTCTTCAATCCTGAATATGGAGGTAATGTTTCTCTGAAACGTCCATAACAACCAAGTCCACACAGGAATAGAAACAGGATATTACAGTGTCTTTTATGTCTTCTGACGTGCGTGTGTCTATATTTACGATGCATAAAAACTGGATGCATGTTTGTATGTTAATGTATTCAATGAACAGGTGACGGTCTATAACCACGGCCGGGCGGATGGGCGTGCCGTGTCAGCAGTGCCGAACGCTTTGTGAATTCCAAGCGCGTATGCAGAATGCTGATCTGCCTGCACCTTACGCAACATCGTATTCGTGTGTGTGTGTGTGTGTGTGTGTGTGCATCAGTAGTAACATCAGCCTTGACTGGCAGCAATGCCCCACCACGAATATTTCTCGTCTCAGGTTCTGACAGACTAATCCCTCAAAACGGTTAGCTACGGCATGGCAGCTAACCCTGAAATTGACGCCCGACGTATTGCCATGCCAACATGTTATGATTCTTCCCTTTCTGTTTAGTGACGTAAGAAGTACTGAATAGATAGAGCGTTTCAAGTAATCATCAATTTCCCACAAGGCTTGAGTCTTGTTAATCACGGTGTGTTCAAGTCTGTTAACACCCGTTGCTGTGTTCTGATATAAAACAGAAAAGTGTGATGTTGCAACATTGTGCGCATAACCGCATTTCCCAACAGACATCTTCAGCTCTAAAGTAAGTGGTGGAAAATATATTCTGTCTTTCAATACAATTTTTTCCGTATTTCTCGGGACTTCTTGGTTCTTTTAGTCTTCAACCACGAAACTTCGACTTTCGGTGGAGGAGGCTGGCTGACAAATGGCAGGACTTCCATTTCGGATTCCGCCAGTATAGACTTTGTACAGATGAAATACGTAAGGGCGTACACCGTACACAAAACAAACGAATCGTTGATCCGCGAATTATTTTTACAGCATTGTAGCACTGAGATAACAGGATATTTTAACTTTGATGACCTTGAGATTGTACATACCAAAATCATTGCTGCTACTATCGCTGGCCTTGCTATAAAGCGAAATTGCGTGTTGCGGACCGGTGGACTTCACGGGAGGGCAGGAGAAGTGTCCGCGACCTCGGGTGAGTTTGTACGCTTAAGAAAAAAATAAATAAACTGAACTACGGGATGGCTTTCACAACTGCAAGTAAAGAGCAGCAAATTCTTAACCTCAGTAGAGGATGGAGGTAATTGGTCAACCCACGCTCCGGCCGTTTTCATCCAAGGGATTGAGTCTCCGGTACACTGGGTTGGGCTACGGTCGTAATGGCGAAGAGAAAAATCCTTGTCCCTGCTGGGTCTCAGAAAACTGTTATCCATTAACTTTCTAAAATGGTTAAAAAGAGGATAAAGGAAACTGCAATTTTGATAGTTGTTTTGTACGGGTATGAAACTTAAATTGCAAGTGTCTAAAGTGATAAGATATATTTTGAACATAAGACGAAGTAAGTGAAAAACGTGACGATAAACTTTGTAATTTGCAAACTTCGCATATGTTATTTACGTATTCCGTGGTTCTACAGTCCTCGAGGGACTCCGTCCACCTCAGGTCTGGAACGTTTTTTAAGCTCTTTTATACAGTTGATAGGACGCCTTGGACACGTAATCAGGCCGTCGTCAGGCCTCTATCTACGCAGGAACAGGGCAAACATCCATGCCTTGGGCGGAATTCGAACCTACTATTCCAGTGTCCGAGCGATCACATCCCACCCCCGCACCATCCCAGACCACATGACCACTTCGAATGGCATGTAATGTTGGGAAAGAAAATATTGGAGGACCCAAGATGGGGAAGCAAATAATTAATAGGCGTACAGAAAACTAGGCCTAGATGTATATAATAAGATATTTTCTTGTTTCTTATCCCCACTTTGCTGCAATATCAAAACAACGAGTTTTCTTAATTTAATTCAGCGTTCTGAACTGAAGGGACCTGCAGCTTTGGTGGGAATCCTTGAAGTTAAATGTGACACGTAGGGACTATTGTACACATAAATAGATTATTTAATTATATAATTATAAATTTATAATAGCTGCTAGCCTGTCCATGCAGACTGAAGGATTTGAAGGGACGTAGACTTCGTACATAGTTCACAGGATTTCTTCTTAAAAGTGGTTAAACTGGCGAAGTTTGTAGAAAGCTGAATCAGAGCCGATAAATAACGAATGAGTTGCTGTACATGTATTTGGTGAATTGTTAAAGGCGGTCGCTTCATTGAAACTTACTAGGCAATTAACGACACGATGTACTGGATGTGTGTTTGTCAAAAGTTTGGAAACTAACAGGCTAGTAAAACTTACCAGCTGAATCAAAGTGAATAAATAATGTACTACGTAGATACTTGTTTGTGACAGATGGTTAAACATTACTGAAGTTACCAGTCGATTACGAGCCGATATATAACTTGCAGGTGCTGGAAATTAAAACTTGTTTAAATATTATGTAGCTTAATGTGCAATGCAATATTTCCTCCATCAGCAATCGGCTACTCTGCACACTGTTACACCGACTTTGATTAGGCTGTATATGATTGCTACGAAGTCTTCCGCGTGGTAGTGCTGCAGTCGGCACTGTTACTTGTTGACATGTTGTACCATCAGTCAGGAACACGCAGCCTGGAGGGATAGGTTGGTGAATAGTCGAAGGCAGCAGTAGAACCTGTTGGCAGCATGAGTAAGAACAGTGAGTATACTGCATCAGTGCACGCATCAAAGTAAAATATTTGAATAACTATTCTTTTTGTTTGTCTGACGTATTGACGGTAGTAAAACTTTACAATTCAGTGAGAAGTACATGAACATATTTAGTGTAACCTCGCATGATGCGATCGAAATCTAAACTTATCTCTTGTTGTTTTTTGTTTCATGCATGAAGGACAGATTATAGGAAGGTCATATGTGCCGATTGTGTGTTTCACTGCCGAATTTTGATCAAATGTAGTACTAGGAATTTGCTAAAAGTTGTACAGCGAATTTAATTTTTGTTTTAAGCTTGACTGTTATTTTCGACATTGTTCACCGTCTTGGTTGTCTGTCAAGAACACATAACGTTTCTGAATCAGAAGATGTGAGTGAGTGGTCAGCACCACGCCCTGTCCGGACTTAACCCCCTGGGAAAGGACCCCGGTACCCATTGGATAGGAGGCTGAGTGGGCTCCAGAGGCTAGAGGAAAAATCCTCCAGCCCGTAGCTAGTCTGTATATTGACTGATCTATCCCAGCTCGTACACATGTCGGTCCATCATTTGTAGTGCGATGTTCATGAGAACTGAATTAATTCAGTGCACAATAAGAGAGCATTCATTCATATCTGCCCTGGCAGATGAAGACTCTATTATATGTATTATCAAGTTTTTACACTGAAAGTTTATATCGAAATTTTTAAAATTCCGCAGAGACATTATAAAATGTGTAGCCATTGCCTCCCCCGAATAAATACGTTCGCCGTATTCGAAAGATTACATTGAAAATGTAAAACATTTTACACGAAATGTACTTCGTTATAGCTGAACATGCACAAGTACAGTATAAAGCCAACTCATCTTCGCAGGTGGTGTTAGAGAGCTTTGTGTCACGAAGTATCTCCTAATATAGCATCCTAAATTGCTCACTTCTTCCTTCTTATGACCAAATACTTGCGTGAACACTTTTTTTTCAAACTTGTAATATTTATGTACCAAACCACGTTTCATACCTGCACAAAACAAGAAAAATTATTGTTTTATATACGTGATCATCAGAGTTTTTTTAAAGCAAACCGAATACCAGCGTATATTAAACCGAATAACTGTAACTGTTTCCATAACGTATTCATCGACGAAGGAATACAGTTAATAGTAATATGTGGTTCCCACGGCAGTAAAGATTTTAATGTTGATCCTCTGGGTTGTAACGCCTTCTGAACTTGTACGTTGTCTGCCAACGTTTCGGAGTAACATAATTTCTACATATGCAACACTGGCATCTTGGTTATCTTCGTACAAGTCCACACGGCGTTACAACCCGTAGGACAAATATCGGCATTTATTTATATTCATTGACGTAATTTATGATTAGTTGGCAGCGCGTATTGTTTATAACTTTAAAGTGGAGTTGTGTGATGTTCAGTAATGAATTATTTTCTGTTGTTTCATTTGGAAGTCATTTAATCTATGCAAATAATAGAAGTTTAATTTCGCAGTCCCTTCGCTCGATCTTAATGCGCACAAGACTTCGTGTTCTAGTAGTGATGGCGGCCTACATACATTTAGTAAAGTCTATATTTAACAGCAGCCCTGCGGATACACACACACAGCAAACAAATGAGAATGGTTCTTGTACTGACAACTGAATTGTATCAGCTGTGATCAGTGGAGTGTGAGAACTTTGTGCCTTCAAGCACGGTAATGATGATGGAATATATCAACGCAGATCACGATCCCAAATGGGAGGATAATATTAATTTTTAAGAATGAAATGTATTCCCTTTTGTGTGCAAATAAATTAGGTACTTGAGATAATTTTACATCCATTTGTTGACCACGCGTTAAGCGCCATTTTTTATCGTTCAAGGTCGTCTATTTAACGTAGACATAATAAACAGAAACGAAAATTCTACATTCATTCAACCCTTTTCATTGTCTTCATTTTATTTCAGAATGTATAGAGTCTGTTGTTGAATAATCACAAATGGTTTAACTCTTCACTGTTTTCATATGCTTCCGGTCCTTAAAGTAATGGTGTGAATAATTTTATTAAAATCCGTGAAGTAGTTTAAGTATTGTTAGTGGAAAGGACTTAATGACATACATAAAACATGGTTGCTCAGTTAAGTGCATAGGGCACCAAATCTCGGTCGGAAATTAAAGTTGTACTTTACCACCAACTTTTTAAGGACCCTGAAGTCCACCCAGCTGCGTGTCTGAAAGTACCAAAGAGGTGTCTACATCCTGAAGCTGACCAATGTCCTATGTCGAATTGGCTCGAGTACGTGCGACTTCTCGGCAAAAATCCTTCACCGCATTGCGTGTTGCTTAGACACAGGGGCAACATAATTTGCAACTGGTTTTGTAAGGAAAGATAGGCTTGCGGTATTCCTTTATAACTTTTAATTGTCTTTTTCTTTATATTGTGTTTTAAATAATATTAATACCGGCATATAACTTCTCAGGTGGGAGTGACACTAATGTCAGCGAATATCCTATATATTTTATACGTTAATGTTTAGAAACGTAGAATTTCCTCAAAGTAAGTTTTTAGAATGTAAAGCAACACCGTGGCAGCTGCTTGAAACACAGATATAGCTTTCGATTTGATGATAAATATATAATGAAGCATTGGAGTTAGTAATTCAACATTTTGTTTGGAGTCACATCGTAAAAACACATACAAATTATGTGTGAAACATTTTATTTCATATGCCTTGTGCTATACATTTGAGTACTTTACAGTAGTTGAAATCTGTACTACACACACATACGTAGAAAGTAATCATTAAACTGTATAATTATTAAGGTATACTCTCTCTATTTATATTCAAGGATTTTAGGGAAGTGGGCATCATACGTTCTCTCCAAATTTTCTTGTTAACAGTGCCATATACATAATATAGTCTGTTTATATCAAAATACGGGGTGGTTATAAATTATTGAGCGCATTTCAGAGATGAATAAGAAAAGAACAAATTAAAGTACTCACGTGTATGTTGTTATATTTAATAGGCCATTTCAAATAGTTTTATTTACTTCACTTTAATAAACTTCCACATGAGCTCCATGTGTGGCACGTAAAATATCCAGGCGCTGTTGAATTTCGCGCCATGTGTTATGGAGCATTTCGGCAGTTATACCACCAATGACTTCACTGATTCATCTTTTTAGTTCACCAATGTCGCGAACATTCCTTGCGTACACCCTGTCTTTCACAAACCCCCAAAGAAAGAAATCCAGGGGTGTAATGTCGGGGGATCGAGGTGGCCAGGGAATCGGTCCTCCGCGACCAATCCAACGTTCAGGAATTTCTTCCTGTAGGTAGTTCCGAACAATTAAACCCCAGTGTGGAGGTGCGCCATCTTGCTGGAAGTAAACGTTCGGTTGTCGGTGTTCCATTTGTGGTATTGCATAACCCTGTAACATGTCGAGGTATGTAGTGCTAGTCACTGTAGGCTTGATGAAGAAGAATGGTCCGATCACTTCATCTACAGCCAATGGGCGCCACACATTAACTTTTGGGCTATCTCGTTCTTTCTCTCGAACTTCATGAGGGTTTTCTGTACCCCAAATCCGACAATTGTGACGGTTAACATAACCGGAAACGTGGAAGGTTGCTTTATCAGAGAAGATTATTGTTGTCTTGGTCGATTTCATCAAGGATGCGCACGGCGAAATCATAACGACGTGGTTTAACGTCAACTTGTAGTGCATGCTACAACTGGATTTTGTATGCATGAAGTTTTAAGAGCTTATGCATAATAATTTAAGAACATTCTTTTACACTTTTGCTTTCACAATGATAGAAGTATATACAGTACCATAAAAAATAACACAGACTGTATTAAATGTTAATTAGGAAGTTGAAATAGAAATAAACACAGAGAACACTGCGTAGAACGGGATATCGGCTTTATTTCGTCTGCGATGCGATCTATCGGGACGGGGTGAAATACCATTAGTAGACAGCACAGGGTTAAGTCATGTCAGTCAGCGCCATTTTGTGGTTACAGTTTCCGAAATAATCTCCCATGCTGGATTTTGGTTCTACATTTTACAATTTTTTCTCAACGTAAAGTGAAGGTAAGACCTATTCATTATTCATATCCACTTTGTTGAATGACACATGTTACAAGGTGATTTCTTGAAAGTCTTAAACACAATATTTGTATTTATTTTTATGACGTCATTTTTGGTGGGACAATCCTAATTTGAAAGAGTATACTCGGGGCAGGATGGGGTAGGACGCAGAAGAGGATAAAATGACGAGTGCCAGTATTGCGGCGATGTCTATTCGCAGTCTATTGAAGGGTGGATCCGGTATTCGTCTTGCTTTAAATGGGCCCATAACTCATGTGCAGGTGTTGATAGTCACGATGATGAAGAGGTGCGCACGTGTGCCGTCTGCGTTAGGCCGAAGTAGATTTCAAATATGTAAAATTTCGACATTTTACATTGTATATTAAATCATTTTTATATCGTACGCCATAATTATTAGATAATCTGTCTTCTTACAACTTTTCAAACATGTGTCAACCATATCCCGTCTTGCCCCGGGAACGGGGCAAAATGGGATAAGTTACATTCTTGTAAAGAAATTAATATTTAAAAAACTGTAACTCTTAGAACTAAATTAATAATTCATTATAAATTTCAAATAGACAATAAATCCACACAAGGTTCCTCCATGTGTTTGTCTTTGTTATTGTCCCTTCCACATGCCTCCAAAGATTTAAGTTCTCCGTTCTACCGTGGTCTCCCTTATACGAGGTGCGATCGGAAAGTTTCAAGACTGCGCATATAAAAACCCGTACACTTATCTCAGGTATTAAATTCATCCATCACCCTCGAAGTAGTTCCCCTGGGAGTGAACACAACGATCCCACCGCCGCTGCCAAGCCTGGAAGCATCCCTGGAAATCTTTCTTTGCCAGCCTGTCAAGCACCATCTGCGATTCTGCCTGAATCTCTTCTATCGTCTCAAATCTCCTTACCTTTAGCTGAATTTTCATCTTTGGGAAGAGGAAAAAGTCACACGG
>NW_019059959.1:1011116-1028043 GCF_000696155.1 Zootermopsis nevadensis | reverse complement strand
TGAAATATAGCTCAAATAATGGACTTCGTTTTTATGAAAACTGAACTTGTCTTCTGTTCATGAAAAAATAAGCGTATGTGAGTTTTGTGTATGCATGGTGATTTTGCACTTGACTGGGACCGTCTTGTCACTGCGTTGGAATGTACAATACACAATTCAGGTGTTATATACTGGTGCTTTGTTACATCTGTGTTAACAAAATTCTCTCAGATATTTTTAAAAATTCATACACACTGTAAATTTTCCACTTAAATTTTTCCAATTTATCCCACTTCACTGACTTCATAGCAACAGCTCAGGGCATTTTTAGACTGATCACCACACAGAGTTAAGCAATTTGATGCAGGAAATAAACTGTAACAGATAACAGGAAAATATGAAGAACATGCAGTCATAGCAGGATTATGCAACTGCTACATAGGAGCTGTTTGGTAAGGGGATTGGGAGAACAAATCATTCTGTGGCAATAATACCAATAATATAGAGCCACGGTGGTCTAGCGGTTAGAACGCTGGCCTTGTAATCCTGGGGTCTCGGGTTCGATTCCCGGCGGTGCCCGAATTTATAACTTGTGTTGGGCAAGGCCGTGGTCTAGGCAACACGGAGTTTTCCTCCGTGGCATCCCAACAATTACTCCATTCACACACAGAAGAAGGCAATGGCAAACCACTTCTGGATCATCTGCCAAGAACGTATATGAACAGGTCCAGTCCGAGAAAAGGATGGAATGATCCTGTTCATATGGACCTGTCGTCGGGACAGAACACTAAATAAATAATAAATATCAATAATGCATTTATTTCATGCACTTTGTCCAAAGACAGCATGATATTAGAACATAGTATGCCCAAAGCATCTTATTTTGTAACAGACACTATAGCTGATCTGTAAAAACCACAAAATCCCTCATTATATAGTATCCTGAAGTTTACACTGTGTCCTTGTTAGGTCTAAATATTTTCCTGAGCAGTTTGTCATAAATGTACATGTATGCAGGTACTGTATATAGTGTCTCTGAGAATCATTAGAATAAGCCTGTGATTCATCATAACTGAAGTACATACATGTATATTTTTGCTATGTTGCAGCATGCCAGTAGGACTAGAAGATGTGTCCAAGTATCCCCACCTATTTGAACGCCTGGCACAAACTAATGAACCAAGATGGAGCACTGAAGACCTTAAGAAACTAGCAGGACTCAACCTAATAAGGGTCTTCAAGGAAGTTGAATTGGTTTGTATCAACTACTGTTCAAGTACAGGTAAACCTCGATTTGCGCCGATTCAGAATAACGCCGCTTTTGAAGCCAGCAAGTCAAAATGTGAAGAAAAAAAATTACTATTATTTATAACGTTTTACACTGTTTATAGTACTGATTCTTATACCAAATCGTAATTCTTACATCGCTGATTTTGAATAAAAAGTATAAATACAGTCACCTCTGCACTCATTGCTAAGTAATTGCGAGATAATCTCCTAAAAATCCGCCAACATTGCGCAACAGTCACGTGAGCATTGGTCACTCTTCATTTGCGTTCAGTCTGATAAGGGAGTAAGGAAAAATGCGCTCAGTTCGCTTCTTGTTGACACATTGAATGTGCTGAAAACTGTGTGCTAAACGTGTTTGTGGTGTTGTTCGACCACTATTCTGCAGTAGCAACTGTTTTATATTTATAAATTGTAGAAGAGCCACCATGTCTGGTAAGAGAGGTGAATGTGTTGCTAAAAAGTTGCGTAGGTCTATTGCGTTAGAAGATAATTTGGACGTAATTCGTAGAATAGAAGGTGGTGATACCCGTCGTAATGTGTGCAGAAGTATGAAGTTGCCTCCTTCCACTGTGACTACCATAATGAAGAATTCATATAAAATAAAACAGTCAATGCAACGACAGTAAGTGCAACGCATAGCAGAAGCAAACTTTTAGAAAGAATGGAGAAATTACTGTTGCCATGGGTGGATGACATGAATCGGAAAAACATTGCCTTGACTGAAATTGCTATCAGGATAAGGCGAGGTCAATTTTGGGGGAAATTAAGTCGTAAATGTTTGGGTGCCGGGAACGCATGTCATTGACTTCCCATTGATTCACATTATAAAAAGTTTCAGTTTACACCGATTCCATTTACGCCAGTTCGTCCAGGAACGCATCCCCGGCGTAACTCGAGGTTTACCTGTACATAATTGTTCCCCAATCTTCAAACCTGGGTTTCTGGTGACATTCTAAGATGTTCTGCAAAATACTTATATAAATTTGAGAGATTCTTAGCCATTCCATAAAAAGATTCTCAAGGGGTTATATGGTGAGATTCTAAGCAGTTCTGAAGATTCCGTGGGATCCTTTTGACATTCTCAAGAATTTCCTGGAAGGTGTTGTGTTTTCTGTAGAATATCATCTAAACTTCAAACACATTCAAAGCCCTTGCGTTTCACTCTCTTTACACTCATAATATTTGCATGGAGGGTCATATTTTGGATTCAAACATTGTGCATTAGTATTCAGCCATTAGAGAAATATTGGTGAAAAACATGGCAACTACTTGCAATACAGTTGGGTTCTGCAAAACATTTGGAAATAATTTCCCCGCCCCCATGATTTCCCCATAATACATTTATTCTGTGCAGTTTGTCCAGTGTTAACAAAATATTAGCACACAGTATGCCAGAAACCTTTATTATCCATGAGAATATTTTTCATAACCCAAGGGAGTTTGTAAACCACAGTTTCATTACCATTCTTGCTGTTTGCAGGTGAGAGACAAACTAGCGAAGACAATGCATGAACCACACCATGAAGATCTGCTTCCCGTCAAAGACCTGGGTTCAAACACAGACTGCCGTACAAATCTGAATGCTACATCATAAGTAATAATGTTACACACATACAGCATCTCTTTCACAAATGGAAAAGCTACTACTTGAGAATACACTACATACTCTTCATGACAATGAAGTTATCAAATTTTGGTTACTGAAAAGATGAAAAATGAGATACTGGTTAATCAGTTAAAAAGTATTAAAATACCTAAAGGACTACACTAGCCTACACCTGGCTTTGTTTGGAGATCTACATTATTCTGAATGGGTGACTACAAGCCATTCTCTTATTTTAGATCTGGGAAAAGAACACTTCTCTTCTTTCAGGTGCTGTGCTCAATTTTTTTGCCACAACCTGGAGATATGAGATGCATGTAGCCCTGAAATTTAAATTTAGGTTAACACCTCCCAGCAAGATACGCCTGCCACTTTTGCAATGAATATTTTCAGTGCTGAGGAAGTACACCAAAAAGTCATTGCCTTATTTTATTTTGATGCACTTCTTTAGTTTTTTTATTTTTACACCAACTGCAAGAAATTAATTTATGCCAAATCTTTTCTATATAGGCCTATAACAGCAAAAACAAACAAACTGCAAAGGAACACCAATTTTCCAGTCCATCATGAAGAAAGTGTATGTTTAGCTAAACACAATTCTGAGAATGAAGCAGTAAAATTGTATACCTAAATCTGCCACACATGTTATCAAACCTCACTTCTGACTTCCACAAGACTGTCATTATTCAGATAGTAAGGCTTTGTTTTTTAGCCATTCAGCATGCAGTTCCATATTTATACTTCATTTTGAATGAGTAATTTCACCTACAGCCTATTTATGAACCGCAAGGACTATTAATTTTAAGACTATATCCTGCCCAGTAAGAAAAGCAATGGATATTTCATTACCTGCATGAGTTGCACCAATACTGAGGAAAAATTAATCAATATCATGTTATACTGAAGCAAAGCAACCTCAAAAATCAGTCTCACACACTTGCAATACCTCACTTACAAAAGGAACAGTGATTCCAGCACTATAGCAAATCTTACCACATAATTTTCTTCAATGACATTATTACAGCAGGGGCTAGGAAATTACAACTTGCAAATAAACTGACAAATGAGGTTAGTAAGGATCAAGAATTACACTTATCACTGTATCAAAGAGGTCTGAGTAACAGTTCAAAGGCCACCAGGAAGTATTCATAATCTCCAGTAAGCCCTCGTACTTAAATACTTATGCAGTCCTATTTTGAGAACAAACTTATTTACTTAGCAAAATTTTTCCTACTTTTGCCTTCAGCTGCATCCACAGAACTGATCTTGCTATACCTGTCCTATGTGTTACTACAGAAATTATAACTTTGCTAAGTTATAGTGTGTGCACTCCTGTTTTACAACACTGTCATATAACTTACCAATTCACTGATTGAAAAAAATTCTACACTTACGCCTTAAAATTTTGGCATATAACAACAATACTGTGTAAACATTTCTTCACTCCTGCCATAGATCAAATCAATTTTCTGTGTAGAAGTTGGTACACACAGGCCTTAAAAAATGTTTCTGAGAACTTATCATCATCCTTTCCCATATTAGGCCACTAGGCCTGTTACGGTCTTGTATTTTCCGTCCATCTCTTCTGAGGTCAGCCAAGAGATCTTTTCACAGCAGGGCGGTATTTCAAAATTACCTTTGGGAATCTACTGTTGGAATCTACTAATCTAATCTATCCACATAATTTGCCCAATTTTGTTGATATTGCCAAATGTAGTTCATTACAGGTTCCATCTGAAGTTCTGTCATAATGTCCTCATTTCTCATGTGGTCAAGTTTGGTGTATCCCATAGTTCTTCTCATGAATCTCATTTCGCAAGCTGTTATTCTGCCAATATCCTGTTTTTTTTAAAGTTCACGCTTCGCTTCCATATGAGAGGACAGGTCTCGCGAGAATGTTGTAGAGGCGTAAGCGGGTATGTTTCTGAACATGTGAGGGCTTGAAGACATTACTGGTAATACCCATTGTTTTCGTGTGTTTATTAATTTTTTGTGAAAGTACAAACTTAAGAGATCCAAGTATAGTCTGGCTTTACCAACAGCGCCTCAACAAAATACTTGCACAAAAATCAGCTGGTGGAAACATCGAAGAGGAATTGCAGTGCCTTCAAAATATAAACTTATAAACAATCTATGTAAAAGTATGTATTAATACATTCCTGCCTTCATTTGTTGTTATAGCCATAATAAATTTTCTATAGACATTTATCTACCCCTGACATCATTGCCAACTATAAAACAAGATTATCCAACAGACAGTATTAAAGCTACTATTTTTGTATCATCAGCATCACTAATCCTAAAACTGTATGGTAGCAGGCATTTCCTTGAATGGATAAATCATAAAACAAGCATGAAACTGTAAACCTCATTTATGTCTACTGCATTTCAAACTCTTAAAACACAATGATTAGCCATAACTAGGACTATATCTGCTCATACTTGCTTTAAGGCACAGAGCAGATGCAAAAGTTTGCCACAGACTGAAAAATAGAATTGCTCTGCTTTATCCTTGACATGCAACTTGGTATTTTTGTAGGATTTGAGGTTTTCATGGCAGTACATTTGAAGATGGCTGTCTTCTGTGTTGCTGTACCATGTAGTCTGGCAGAAGTTTACTTACATTCCAGAGGTCCTGGCTCCATCTGTCCATCCATCTGGTCAATGATAATGGAGGTACCAAGGACCTCTGAAACGGTAAACTTCTACCAGACTACATGGTGCAACAACCCAGAAGACTGCCATCTGCAACTTGGTATTTTCTTTTCATGTTTAGCTGGAAGCCAAACATATAACAGTTATGCATGTACCATAGCATCCAGTGTCTTCAAAATGTTTTATTTTTCTGTAAAACAGTATTTTTTAATTAAAATGTATGTATTTTTTATAACAGAAAAAAACATAGTTCATGTTCTTTATATTCTGAAAGTGCCTTTCACACATGTTTGTGTTGATTTTCTGTTCCATGTCAAAATGTATCATGTAAATAATTTTTTGGAATTTATAAGAAAATATTTAATTTTAAGTATGTCTTTTTATCAGTTGCAGGAATTAGCAAATTTTATGCCTGTACCTACCTCAAAACATATTCAGTCTCCTTGGTCTTCTCACATACATCAAACATTATCCACTGAGACTGAATGTCAGCCTTGAGATGGAGACGGTATATTCCTCCAAAACATATGTATGCACTAACAAGTCCACAGTGTCACAATGTGGAAGACCAACACTAACATCTTCACTGCTATGAGAACCTCAAATCTCAATCAGAATTTATTTAGATTTCATAGATCCTTCCTAGTACAAGCAAAAATGTCACATAATAGTATGAATATGAATACCTAGTAAAATAAAATACAAGAGAATTATAACTGCATAATTATTACATTTAAAGTATTTAATAATCTGTCAATGCTGGCTTAAATACTTTTATATCATGATTTAAACTTGTAATTCTATCTGTATGAGTACTGAATAATTGATCCCTACATAATAATTAGTGAGGTTAGTGCTCAACTGATGGAGATCATACTTATACCATGTATTCATGCTATATATGTCAGAGTTTGTCTGAAACTTCTCCAAATTGGTAGCAATTGAGGTCCTCACAGTGGTGTGTACAAAGATGTACAAATAAGTATAACAAGGAAATGCAATGTACACAGACCCCTCTTGATCATAATACTCCTGTAATCTGTGATATTTACCAATGGTATGGCTTTTCTTCATGCTCATCATAGATTTGAATAGAAACCTAAATTTGTATTTGTATAATGCTGTAAATGGTTCATCTACCTCGAGAGTCTATTTTTTTTACATACCAGTTTATTCCATATATAAAATTTAGTGTAGCAATACTTCATATTGTAATAATATTAACTTTTCGTCAATGTTCTGTGTTGTAATATCATGTGGACTGTTTTGGAAGTCGTAGATAGGATACGTTATATATTACCGAGTAAAGAGTATCCAAATTGTTTGTTTTAACATATTACGTTGTTGTACAAAGAAAAACGTTCATACTCAAAGTTTGGTAACTGGCCTAGTTGACTAATAGCCATGGCCAAACACAAGCAGCTACCAGAGATCATTCGACCACAAAGAACACGAGAAGTGAACGTTTGACGTTTGAAGTTCGGTTTCATACAACTCTTGAAAAACACACCCACGGACTAACGACACCTGAGTTGTGTACATAATGTAAGATATGTTTACTTGTGCGTGAGTTTAGCAGTAATCGTCTATAATAAGCATAACACATTAGAGATGGGATTTGTTGCACTACTCTAATTTCAGGTTAGAATTTTAAACATACGTTATGTTTAAGAAGCCGCATTATGTGTCTTAAATAGCCAATTAGAGTAGCCCAAGTTTTATAAATTAGCAACTTAGATTTACCACCCTTCTGTTACTGTTTAGGTATAATTATAAATTAAAACTTCTGCAGTTATATGTCTATATTATAGATTGGGTGATTACATAAGTCGGAACGGTTTGGACTTCCCCCAGTAACAACTGAAACTCATATTGTTTGGGGGCATTTCTTAGCCTGTACTTTGATAAAATTATGATCACTGTCATTGCAAAGTTCATAAGTACTTTAGAAATTATGAAGTCCAAAGGATGATTGGCAACTCAAATGGGAATGGTGGCACCAAAATGATTTTCAATGTTACATGGTTGGGGAGTTTGAAATAATTTTACCATTTCAATAAAGTAAAATCATACACTGATGGCAGAATAATATCATATAATCATAAGCTGTAAAGTGATCAGAGCCTGAACCTAACCACTCGTCTCCATATAACATTGAAATTATGCATGTAGAGGTTAAGCACAGAAACGATTTTACCAGGTTGGAATAACATGTAACTGTTATTTCAGAATCACTTTATGGATATGGAAGGTGAAGATGATGAGACAATCAATTTCATTGCTCTAGAAACCGAACTTCATGCTGCAATAGAAGAAGATGCTAAGTACTGGCGAGAGAATGATGCAAAATTAAAAGCTGTGGAGCAACGAGTTGCCACATTTGATGAATTCAGGTTACCTAGCAGTTTACATGTTTGAGTAATCATGTGGGAGATACAGAATACCATTTTACAATATGTAAACTGTGAAACTTGCAGGGACCTGGTAAAAGCATCGCACTTAAAACCACTGGACAGAACTGAGAAGCTAAACAGTTTACAACCCAAGAGAAGCAGTATATGGAACAGTCTTGCCCCTAGAAAAAAGCAGGGAGTTGAAATGGAAACCACCCAGCCATGCACTCTGAATATGATACAGGTATATTGCAAAATGGCTCCCATTCATTAACCTTACCATACAGAAATATTGAAGATTTAAATCCCCATTGTGCTGCTGGCTGGACCTCAACACTGGAGTTAGTTTTAGTGATATGCGACTGCAGCACACAGCCAGCTAGAATGCACAGCTGATCAAGGTTAACCAATATAACACAAAATTTACAGTGTTAATGATAGCACGCAAATGAATACACATTTCATAACATATTACTTTTGAATTTCACACCTCATTCATATTGATGTTTATTTATTGTAGACACAAAGCAAAGCACATGTTTAGTATTAACTAGTAAATGTTTTACATATCACAGTTAAGTAATATGAGGGTAGTGCAAATAAAACTATGGTGTTGTTACAAAGTATGGCCAGTTCGAGGTTATGACACGACTGTGAGGATTACACACGAGCAAATCATAAGCTGTGCGACAGAACAAGTGTGAGCCAACAGGAAGAGTGTGACACAAATATCAGCATTCAAGGTGCGGAATCCATCTGAAAATTACCATTAGCTGTCTGTGTTCTTTGTCAATGGACTGCTGCTCAAGGACCCTGAAACCACCATTACCACACGCTGCTTTTGTGGGACCTTCCAAGACTTTTATACTGCCTTTAAGAAAAAGCATCATGGCATGTTCAGCCCCCTCAAAAATGTTGAAGGACCAATGAATTGGGCCAGAGATATCAAGGTTGAGGTGGTTCCAGCAGCAGCCCAGCACATTCTTTGCAGAGGACCCATCATTTAATTTGTCTTTGGACATCTGTGCCCATGGGGATTATTTTTAATAGCCTCTACTCCTTCACCTAACAATCTCTGAATAAGCCTCATATGAATGATTCTCATCAAATTCATTACCTACAAGCAACATTTTTTGGCTAAACAGCCATAATCATGTTCATTTACAATATATTCATTTTAAATCATGCTTTTTAAAAGAGCCTATTCATGGCTGTTATGCAAAAACATGTTGCTTATAAACAATTTTATTGTTTATCTTTGCAAGATTGTTACTATTTAGGTAAATGAAACTACTCTTTTTTGTGTAACACAGACTAACATTCTTACATATGATACTGTTCAAGAAACAAATTATTTGCCATTTGCATTTCATTAAATATGCATCACATGACAAGATGTTTAAAATAAAAAGTTGAGATATGGGATACCTTAATGAGATCTGTATTTCATATAATGTACAGATTTTGAGAACATCAACAAAGCTTTGATTCGAACTACACATGTAATTTGCCCAACAATGTTTGGTTTATACATCCAAATACCAAATTTAATCAAAAACCATTCAGTAACTTTGGAGATACAACATAAGGACACAGCCTTTCTATTATGCATAAAATATAAATGAAGTACCAGCATCAAACAGATGAAACACGTGTATCTGCTATCTTGATTGCTGCATGCAACTGCCTGATTCTAGTGGTAAAAAACAATGACAGTGGTGAAAAATTTATGTTAATGCATGAAGAACAGTTGCTACTGTGATTTTGTAATAGCTGCAACAACAAAAAAGTAGAAATCTAAGCCAGGGTTAATCCAGAAACTTCACTGTTTTAACTGACAACCATTTAATTCTTCCACAGCATGGAGACAGTGTGCCTACAACAGTAGAATTTGTCAGGCGATGGCGACCACTGGATATATGTGATCGCCTCTTGCTCCTCAAACGCACTGGTGCACAGACTGTAGGGCAGTTAGTTAAATCAGAAATACCAGTAGGAATATTAGGGGAGATCCTTCAGGCTTTGTTGGCTTTCCCATCAAATACCACAGACATTGTATTTGTGGTCAGGTTGTTGGAAGCTCTGACAGAAGCAAAACGGTGAGCATTCAGTCAAAACAAAACTTTTTCTCTGATGTAACAATGTCCCCAACACTATAATTATAAATATGGCTAGGTTGTTGTACCATGTAGTCTGGTAGAAGTTTAGTGACATTTCAGAGGTGCTTGCTGCTTCCATCATCAGGGTGATGCTTGTCACCACAAGAACCTGAAATCTTACTGTAATTATAAATTATTGTGATACCATGAATAAATATCTTACCTCACGCTTCCTTGCCGTCTCAGTGGCCACATGGTCACTGGGATCGTGGGTTCGAATCCCACTCAAGCCATGGATGTTTGTCAGTGTTTTTCTTTGTTATGCTGTCTTGTGTATAGGTAGAGGCCTTGGGACGGGCCGATCCCTCGTCCAAGGAGTCCTACCGAATGTCTATAGATCAAAGCCAATGAAAAGTTGGGACCCGCAGTGCTCAGGCACTTGAAGAACGCGTCGTCAAAGTATCAGAGTAAGTATGAAGATTTCTGTCTTCTGGGTTGTTGCGCTGTGTAGTCTGACTACACAGCGCAACAACCCAGAACACAGAAATCTTCATACTCACCGCTGTGAAAACCTCAAATCTTACATAGAGTAAGTATCACACTTTCTTTATATTTCTGTTTTGAAGTTCATATTTCAGAATGTCATAGCTTTTTTAATTTCATTGATATCAACCCTGCCCCCTAAGCAGGTTCATATAGCGCTAACACCTGATTTGCAGTTAAATGTCTTGATCAAGTCTCATGTACAGCATTCAAGATCATGAGGTAGTTTTCCACATCCTGTCTAGGTAGGTGAACATTGAGACTTCATTCAAGAAGGCCATGACTGTCTGTAAATTATAGGTATTTCCGTAATAATAATGACAAATGTGAATACTGGTGATCATTTAGTATTCAAAGAGTTAAAGAAGACTCCATTTAGTATTCTTTATCATAGTATGAACTGCTAAAACAATCTAGTTAGACATCAGTTTGATATGTAATGTTATACCATGATCCCAGAAGCTCTGTAGCTGTTCATGAAGTGACTACAGGATAGATGACAAATTTTATGTCTGACATGATCAGAGACCTTGGTGGAGGGCACCATGCCCAGACTGGGTGTAGAACCTACTCATCTTATCCAGCTGATACCAGGGGCTTCTTTCATCAAAAGTGAATAGTCCACAATATGTGGTTAACAACTAAGTAGTATTGCCTCCATTCTACTGTATTTCTTAGTCTAGTGCTTATCTCTACTGTAAAAGATTATTTTATCAGATAATTTTGAATGTTTTTATTTTCCAGATTTAATCTAAGTCTTCAGTTTTTGAGCTCTGTAGAAAAAGCAACATGTAAGCAGCTGATGGAGAAGTTGAATAGAAGTTTCCAGAATCGCCAGCAGGACCTTGCAGAAGAAGGAATCACAGAATGGACTGTTCTTGAGCTCAAGAATAAATATAAAATGTAGGAGAAATACAGGACACAATCAACACATCATTTCAAATTGAAACGTGTACAATAATATTACAAATTTTTATCTATTTTGGAAACATTGCATTACTGATTGAAATGTTATGTAATATACAGCTAAAATGCATAGACTACCAGTGGAAAATTAGTAACATGACTTTCATTTCCTTGTGCTGAGCATATTTTTATTAACAATTGTCCAACCTTCGTTCTGTATGGTGTTTGAAATTGCTCTTCTGTTAGGTATTTACTGCTTCTACGCACCTCAGCTACTGAATAAGCAAGCAGAAGTGAAGTTCACATGCTGTTGGATCCACCATGAAGCTGCACGGCATCAAAATAATAACATATTTAGTTCCAGTTACCTGATAGTAATTGAGCCTCTGGTTACTGGTGAACTAACTTCTTCACTGATCTGCTGTGCTACCATCCAAATGGCAATATTCTGATGTCAGTATTAAAATAATGGATATGGAAATATACACAGCCACAAACACACAGCTTCAGAAACAAAACAAAAAGCAATTGAGTTAAGCGGAAAAATGACCTGGTCTGTTAGAATTCTGGTATAATCAGGCTTAATGTATCAGTTTATAAATGAGTATACATTTTGGAACATCCATGTCAGAATATTACTTAAAACTAAATGTGAGTGCAGCAAAAGCCTTGGTTGCAAGCTGCTGTTCAACAGCAACATTTCCTGACAATGCTGCTAGCTTGTGGCTTAATGTCAGACTGCAAATTATAATAAATATTGTACCAAATTTACATGAGTATAAGCCACACTTATTTTCCCAGATCTCCATCCACTATAACTCGAAAGAAGCTTGTTAGTAAAATATATGACACTGTTATTCTGGGTTGATACACCAAGTATATTCATAGGTATATCCAATGATTTGGAGAAGCATACTGCCTCCATCTTCAGGGCTGAAGCTAGTATCTACCTGTGAGTGTACACGGCATCACAATCCAGATCATCTTCATTGCCATGAAATTATCACAAAATATATTTTGATGGCAACATACTGTTGCGACTGTAATCTTGAGACTCACGGGGTGAAGGAGGAAAGATAGTGTCTGCTATGCAGTAGCCTTTAACGCTTCGGACTTCCTGCATTCCTTCCAAGTCTCAAGATTACAGTCACAAACAGTAAATGGTCTGTATTGTAGTTGATAGGAAATGCTATATTACAGTTTTGGACATACAGAATTGGTACAAAAAATCTGAATACGAGTGAAAAAAATAAACAGTTATTTCACAGAAGAATGGGAGGATGAAACTGTATTAAATAATGAGAGGTAAAAGAGCCTTGTTTGTCATGGAACTGCTATAATAAATGTTTTTTGAACTTAAAAAGAATTATAACTCTGGCTGGTACTTGAAGAAAAATTAATTTAAAAATATTGATCTTTTTTCTTCTTCTTAAAATTCAAATGTAGCAAATTTTAATGCACATGGCTTATATTCACACAAGTACCACAAATGGAAAATGTATATTGTGAAAGTGAAGTTAAAAATGCAGAACAAGAAGTAAATTAACTTGTTGACAAACGCAGAATCTGTGTGTTGTTTTCAATTTTGTTCGAATGTGATGGTGAACATATGAGATTTATGACCAATGAAATTGTTTAATATTCTCTGTACATAATTTTTAATTGTGAATGTTCAGTGTCAGTGATGACACCTGTTTGATTTCAATACCACATAAACATGTTGGTTTTTATATTGCAAATGAACATTTCACCATGACACTATAATAATTGGAGTGTATGGTATGTGTACTGTGCAATGTAAGACAGGCAGCATACTGGTCCTTGGAAAAAGCACTACTGTTTTACTGGTCCATGAATCAAAAAGAGACTGAGTAAAAGCATTGATGTACAGTGCTCAGGTATATGATACTTATAAATCACATTAATCTGTCATATGTTGTCCCTTCTCACCCTTACTTGGACCCCATGTTTTTAAACTTGTTAATATTAATTGTAGTTGTCCCACCTCTGGTGTGAATCATGGGGTGGCCATTGGAATTTTAACAATGATGCAGTGGTAAGGATCACTCCCCAGCTGCGTGCATTAGCTTTAAAAAGGGTCTCCATGTTAGAATAAACGATGCATGCATGCATGGGTCTCCCATATATGGACATGGAATGTGGAACAGTCTTCCATATATGGGCATGGAATAATTCTGGCCAATCAGAAGTGATAATTTCAGGGCGGTTCCCAGGGCACACATCATCTTGAGCATCCTTAGAAATTCTATATAAAGCGCAAGATTATTATCTTGCGTTGATTTTTTGGGGCAGTAATTGAAGACAGAACCTGTGTCGCTGGTGGCCACGATGTGGAAACTGCGGTGATTTGCAGCTGGGGTGAGTAGAACCTATCGTCCGTTGGGTGGTGACGAGTAAGGAGTTGGTTCTGGTTCTGACATTGTATCCTTAATATTATGTAATTATATTAGTAGCTTAGCGAAGGGTGTTTTATTGAAGGGTAAAATGTACTACTCCCCCACCCAGTGGCACCCGTCCTTGCAGTCCTGCCAAGAGGGTTAACCAGTGGCATAACATATATTACCAACATTCTGCTGCTGAACATTCTATGAATGAAGTCTGATATCTGAGTAACAATATTTTATTGGTTTTTGTTATTTTACATTGTACATTTTCTGATATAGATAATTACATTAGACTTTAAAAAAATAATAAGAGTTTCTCAGTAACTTCAACAGCATATGACTTTAAAACTGAAATCAAATATGTATCCATAAAAATATGTCCCAACACCCTCATCACCATAATCCCTAATAATGAAAAACAAATTCACTGTAACACTTTCAAAGACAGAGCTCATAAAAACACAGTAATATATTATGCCTTTAACACTTCTTTATAGCCTCCTGAAAAGTAGCAATATGCTAAATTATGGTACAAATCTCTGAATCACAATAAGGCATTAATCAGTATGTTCGACACTGGGCATGCAGTACACTTGAAACCCATTCAAAAGTATTTCAATTAGGAAAGAAAACATAAGCATGGTCCCCCTATTCACCAAGAAAAATATTTCTGTTGTTACAGAGTAAGTTATATTCTACTAGCAAATACTAGTTACTAACAAGTATGGAAAGTATATAGTCATCAGTCTTACTGAAATGCAATTTAGATGCTGAAAACAAAGTACCAATACAGTATTCCCTAATACTTGGCATACAAATATGAAAAAGAAAAAAATATATAAAATATGTTTCTCAAATAAGCAGGATATATCCTCTTCATGCAAATCAGTATTAAATGCAGACAGTTTCAATTATCCAGGTTACTTACAACAGATAAAGAAACAACATGTGGAATATGTAACAAGTCCTGATAATCTAGACAAAATTTCAAGCACATATGAATCAGAGGTTCCAAATATTAAATCATTCTAGATCTTTCACATGTACATTGTTATTCAGCCCTATATAAAAAAATTCCTTTGCATCACTTCATACATATATTAGTAATAACTCCAGCAGTTAAATACACAAGATCTGTCTGTAACATAGCAACCAAATAACTGAGTATATCTGTGTTAGATTTATTGTCTTTTACACTGGATAATCAATATACTGACTGCAGTATTAAAATAATCCATTTAACTCAAATTGTAATGGACTGTTCTGTCTTCTTGGGGGAAACAAAACTACCACAGTCCATCAACAAAATCTTACAATCCAAGAGAACCTACTTGCGAGGCTGATGAATGACCGTAGGTTTAGTCACATGACGAGAATCGTGTGTGGGAACTGGCTTTTCATGGAAACTCTGTACAGCTTCTGTAGGGAAGTCTGCATGGCCTCTCACTGGGGCTCCCGAAATAGTCAATGATTTGGGTGGGCTGGAAACGATGTAAATACTGATTACATCTACATCAAAACAGGTAGGAAACAAATGCATTAATCCACCCTTCAGTATAAAAACTATTTCAGTGTGTTCCATCTTAAAACCTCAAGATAAAATGCACACTTCATCTGTTACATTAAACCAAAATGAATTATAGAATAGTAAACTATGATCAAGCTATTGGGTCATACCTGGTCGTCTTAATCTTCTATGTCAAAAACACAGACAGTGCTTGAAAACTGTGCTGAGAATACTTAAAAGGAAGTAACAGGAGCAAGGAAAAAATTACATAATAAGGAGCCTCAACAGTTGTACCTTTCACCTTGTACTGTTAGTGATGAAACCAAAATAGCTGAAAAGCGCACAACTTCAGTCAAAAAATCTCATCAAGGGAAGAGACTATATGAAAAACCTGGGCACAGATGGGAAGATCAGTATTAAAATTGACATGAAGTTTGGACTTCACAGAAAATGGTCCAATGGCAGAAAACATGATAATGAAACTCAAAAAACAGAATTTCTTCATCAGATATATACCTATCACTCCATTCCCAGTTATATGGTCAC
This sequence comes from Zootermopsis nevadensis, assembly GCF_000696155.1. The sequence continues at coordinate 1,012,117 of NW_019059959.1, read as the reverse complement.
CACAACTTCATCACCTCTTCTCCTAACCGCATGGTTGCTAAACCGTGTTTCCCTCACATCTTCTGTTTCATGCCTCTGTGTAGCCAGCCCTGGGTAGTCTAACCCTCAATGGCGACAGCCCAGTAACATCAAGTCCAGCAATGGCAAAGCTATGAATTCTGAAAGCCTGGAGGGAAAGCCTATGAAACAGCAAGTGCTGGGGGTACAGTCTCATTGAGCAAAAATGCTGGTGATTTGTCTGGTTTGTAAAGGTGTGGGGATGTCAACCCTGGATTGGAGCAAGACGGGTAAATCTGTAGGGTTTTCTCAAGGAAATGCAGGTGCCAGAGGTGGCTTACCAACATGTGTGGCCAAGCCCATAGTGGGCATCTCTGGTGTTCTAATCCATCATGGTGAAAGACCTGTGAGGACAAAGCAAAAGCCTGGGTGAGCTAGGCATAGAAGAGGAAGTCCATGGGGAAGAGCACTAGATCAGCATGTACAGAGGACTGGAACCCTGGGAGAAAGAATTTTGTGGAAAAACACCTGTGTGTAAAGTCGCAGGGTTAAAAGTCCAGACACGATGCCTAAGGGAGCAAAGCTAGAGAAAGCAAGTCCAAACGTGAGGCAAGCTGGTGAGGGCAAAGGCCAGAGGACAGAGTCCTGCTGGGGCTAAACATGGGGCAAAGGCACTCAGTGGGGACAGGAACCCACAGAGTGTAGCCCTGTCTCCCCTCTCCCCTTAGTGAAGCTCCTGGGGAAGGGGACAAGGCATAGGGTGCAAAGCCCTGGGGGCAGATCTCCAGGCACAGGAATTCAGGCCCCATTAAAGCATGCATCCTCAGGAAAGGCCTGGGTGGTAAACCCTCAGAGTAGGTATGGGAGACAATACTTGGGTGTGTCCCCAAAGGGTGTATCCCAGTCCTCCTGAGCCTTGGATGATCTACCCTGAAATGGTACAGACCCAGGTGTCTAACCCAGCAAAGATAAAGCCAAGGGAATCAAAGCTATGGAGAGAAACC
>NW_019059959.1:976809-1010630 GCF_000696155.1 Zootermopsis nevadensis | reverse complement strand
AGGAATTATAACTACAACAGGAATACAGTAGTAATAAAAATAATAGAGTAAATATAATAGGAATAAAAATAACAACAGGAATAATAATAAAAGAAACAATTACCCTATGGTCATGTGGGTTACCTACCTCATAGGAAAAATTTGTCACAGACAGACAGACATGAATGGGTCCATAAGGTAGTCCTTTAATCATGCTAAAGTGTGAAGAACACCTGTCTCTTTCCTTTGGGTTTTCTGACCAACATCTTATGTTTCTTATATCTCCTGTGTGTGCAACATGTCCATCCATCCTATACTCCTAACAGTTAGCAGTAACGTTCAGACAGAACAGAAAAAGGTCACATTAAAAAAATATTAAATACCCTCCAAGAGGGAAAACAAATGTAAGAAGACCAGAAAGTAAGAGGCCAGTGAAAATTGCAATGGGGTCATAATGGGTCCATCAGCTCTTGCCTCAAAGATGATGAAGAAGATATAACTTGAAAGCCTGAGAGTTGGATGGAACAGTCTTGTCAAAATTTTATGTACTGTCTCATAACTGAATTCATATGCACTCTTGAAATGTGATTTAGCTGCTGAACTCTGTCCTAGCTCATGAACTCAACAGAAGCAATATTATTTACAGGATGACATTTTGTTTCAGAAAATCCAGCTGTGTTTGCTGTAACAACTGACAGCTTGCTGTGCACACTCATACATAAATCATCCCAAACAACATGCAGCATGCTCCACATTTGTTGTACAATATGGTCAAAAATTCTATGGAGCTAGATGCCACAGCCAAAAATTAAGAGCCATAACAGAAACAACTAAAAATTATGAATATATTACTAATTTTAATTTTTTGGACTTTTTTCAATTGTCATTATGCTTCCAAAAAACCACTTCGTTTCAGGATATGGCTCTTCCCTCCTCAGAAGCTAATCTCAGTCTTTGGATCCTCCTTGTAACAGGCCTGACTATAGGTTCACCTGAGGATGAGGGAAGAGCCACCTCATGAAACATAGTGGTTTTCGTGGAAGCATAATTATTGAAAAAATCCAAAAAATTGAAAATAGTAATTCAACCCCATCATCAGTAACATTTATAGATGAATTATAAATACATTAGTTCTAGCACACAGTTATAAATTACACATATTCTTACAGAAATTTTACACAAAATATATGTGTGGCCTAATCAAAAGTACTGAGACTAAACCCATGAAAACTAAGATACTATACTTACAGGAATGGGATGTTAATCCCTTTGAAAGCAGGCTCATTTCAGCACTTACATACTTGTTACACTGTTGCTGCCTGTGCTGGAAGCACCCCTCAAACCCAGTTATTAGAATCACAAACATTTTCTCCATTGTAGGGTGTTAAATTCTTGCCACATTATCAAATATTTGGCCTTCTGTGATACTTTTATGGTTAGCAAACATGAAACATCACAGGGAACCAACCATATTTGGTAAACAGTGAAGCTATCTTACTTGTGGAATACTGAGTTTAGCTACACAATCATGCACAAGTTGGAGCGAATGGATAAACAGGTGCAATGCATGATTACAACACAATTCCTGAATAGAACAACTGGCATCTTTGGTTCTACTGCATGCATGACTTCCTCAGTCAGAGCAAAACAGGGAATTTCAATCGTGATGATTATAACTTTGTTTCAGTGTTAGAACCATAAACTTATGTTTTATCATGTTACGTTATTTGTAAAATGTTTTCTTCAGTTTCTGCACTCTCAAGTACATCGGAAACCATTTAATTTATGAATGTGTGTCAGTAATTATGGAATGAACCAGATTGTGACATGGCCTATTCCATACACAGTTTGACATGAACCACAAGGAATTTCTACCTCTTTGGCCATTTCATGTATAGTCAGTCATTATTCAGTCATTTTGCACTAACTCATACACTTAAACTACCAGTTCATCATTTCTACTATCTGAAGGGCTTAGAAGCATGAAGCACAGAGGGTTTTTCCAAGAAGGGCAGCTAGAAAATGAGCTTTTGGAATATTTCCTTTGTTTTATAAATCTCTTCAATTTTGAGTTTTTTCCAAAAATCCAGGGGGCAAATGCCTGGCGTGCCTCCCCTTGCCAGTGTCTATGCTTCCAGGATGATTATTACTTTAGTGAACACTCATCCCTCCTTAAAACAATTAAACCACTAAAATACTAAGGTTCAGTTCACTGTTGCATCTCCAAATGCTTCTTGCACCAATCAATAAGTTTTGGTCACTGTCTCTCTGCTCTTCTCACAAAATTTAATGCACACACACACTGTTCTGGACTCCCAACCATTAAATTGAAACTCAAGACTTTTTAAACACTGACTAAAATAACTTAAGCAAAGTAAAGAGCTCAAAACATGCCTGAAAATGCAGTACATATCGAGACAGTAAACACAGCTGTATTCCTGGCAGTATAGTTTCTCTGAGATATGAATCCAGTCTCAATATACTACTACTACAAGTACTATTTATCAGAACAGTGTTGTACACTTTTCATGATTATCATATTTTGGAATTTCATAATAAATATTTATTTCTCTTCTTAGTGTAAATGAGTTACCACAGATATACCGGGTCTACAATTTATGAGTCTTGGGGCGTGCTTTCATTGCGTGGTCAGCCAGCGCTCTGTTGACGTGGGCGGGAGTTGTGCACGTTCTTCCCATGAGACACAGGCGAATCAGTTTCATTGCGTCTCTCGTAGCGGATTGATGTTGATAATATGGTGTATAGTATCAAGCAATGTGTGTTCTTAGTCTAAATATATCCCAAATATTCATCCTACAGAAGATGCTGCCATAAATTTAGCAGACATTTTCCTGGTGTAAGTGTTCCTAGCAGGTCTATGATAGAGAGATTAGTAAAAAAATTTCGTAGTACGAGATCAGTTTTGGATAAAAAGAAGAACAGGAAACGGAGTGTATTGACGGAAGAGAAATTGGATGAAATTGTGGCTTTCTTAGAAAAAAGTCCAAGGAAATCTTTGGAACGTTTAGCTGCACAATCTGGTGTGTCATTGGGATCTGCTCACACAGCAACGAGACTTCTGAAATTGCGACCATATAAGACCACTGTTGTTCAGAGACTCACAAATCCTGACACTGGTGCTAGGATTCGTTTCTGCAATTGGTTGTTACGATCTGTGCATGATGGGATTGTTAATCCAGAGCTATTGTTTTTTTAGTGATGAAGCATGGCTGCATTTAAGTGGATATGTCAACACTCAGAACAATCGCTACTACAGTTCCGAAAATCCACATCAGTTGCATTAACATCCTCTTCATGACATTAAGGTTGGAGTCTGGTGTGCAGTTACCTCCAAGAGTATAATAGGGCCAATATTTTATAATGAAACCATAAATTGTGAACGTTATGTAAATTTATTACTTAGACCCTTTTTCCAAGAAATGACCGATGAAGAAAAGACTTACGGTTTCTTCATGCAAGACAATGCTACAGCTCACACAGCTAATCGGTCGATGTTAGTATTAAGAGAAGTGTTTGGTGAACAAGTAATCAATCAGTTGCCTCCGCATTCCCCAGACTTGAACCCATGCGATTTTTACCTGTGGAGCATGCTGAAGAACAAAGTTTATGTAAACAATCTGCACAATGCAGAAAAACTTAAAGAAAATATTCGACAATTCATTTCGGCAATATCTCAAGAAGAGCTTCGTCGAGTATTTCGAAACATGTTAACGAGATGTGAAGCTTGCCTGCAAGCACAAGGAAGTCACTTTGAACATCTTTTGTGATTTAAGGTAAGAACAATTAATGTAATAACAAGTATCAGTGACAAGAAATATTCATAGTTCGCTGTTACTAGCGGCACTGAAACTGATTCGCCAGTCACCCACCGGAAGAATGTGCACAACTCCCGCCCACGTGAACAGAGCGCCGGCCGACCACGCAATGAAAGCACACCCCAAGACTCATAAATTGTAGACCCGGTTCATTGATAAAAAGAGTTAAGTAAGACTTTATGTTCCCATGGCAGCAAGTATGATGGCTGTCTTATGCGTCATTGTACCATGTGGTCTGGTAGTTTTTTATTGACATTTCAGAGGTGCTCACTGCCTCCACCAATAGGGCAATAATGGCGACAGCAAGCACCTCTGAATGTTGGTAAACTGCTAGCAGCCCAAATAGTACAACAACTCAGAAGACGGCCATCTTAAGCAAAAGTAGCAGTTTACATTTATCTTTAAAAATTTGTCCTGGACATTGTTAAGTCTTTCCATGTTATGCATGTGATTATCCTGCTAACACCTATTTGCCCTTATGAACAGAATTTCTTTTGTTTGAAAAATTCAACCGTGTTATGTCTCAGCTTTTGATGCACAAATTAAATGCACTTCTAGAGAATATGTTGCACCACATTATGAAAACGTAAACTGCTTCTTGCATCCTCTATAACGTTGATATTTGAATGCAGACACAAAATCTATGCATGCATAAAATAGGGTTACTCTGGACTGATGCAAACTAAAATTAAATTTGCCTGGTATCAATCCCCTGTAGCAAATTTAATAAAATATGTTTCAGTAGCTTTAGAAATGAAACGTGTATGGAAAATATGTTCAACTTAGGCACTTAGTGCAAAGAACACATAAAAACAATAAAAGATTTAAAGACAGTCTTTTTATGCCGTAACATAAAGATATGTCGCCCTCGGTAGACTAGTGGTTAGCGTGCTTGCCACTGGACCAAGCGGTTCACAAGTTCAAACTTGACCGAGGTTGAAGGATTTTTAAGGGTGATAAAAATACATAGCACAACTTCCTTCGGAGGAGAAGTAAAGCCAGCGGTCTCATGTCATAGATTTACGGCATGTAGAAGAAACTTACGAGCATAAACGAGATGTTTTGAAAGCAAAATTCAGCGGCTATTTCTCACCCAAGTCTCTCCTGATTCACTACTAGATGGCTCTGGCAGTCAAATCAGGATTGAGTAGAAACTGTGCACAGTCAGTGGGCTGGTCACTCACTACTCACAAATGCACACTTCAAAGACTAGGAAACCTCCGAATAGGAGGTGGTGAAAACCCACAAATGGGTTGTAGAGCCAAGGAACAACATTAAGATATAAATCTATGAGACTCCATACACTTACAATGTGATAAAATTATTTTCTACCCTCTTGTATTTTGACCACAAGGTAGTTGCCCCAGTATTCTCATCCTTTTCCTTCCTTTGCTTTGTAGGCTATTAATAATGCTGTATAAACTGCACAGTATATTTTTAAGTTTGATTTAAATATGAAATTATGCACAGTGAAACACAAGGACTTGGAAGGAAACACATGCAGCCTACTTAAAGACTGAGACTATGCTGAGATGCAAATCACGTACCACCTAGGCATAAACTGTTTGTTCATGGCATCCACACTTGGTTTCAAAGTTAACATTACAAAACAAAACACCACAAAAACAATGTCATTATGTCAACATCTGAACAAACATAATGCTTCTTGATGCCAAAACCTCAGCAAACAAAACAACTCCAGATGCACCAGCATGTGACAAACTGTTTGGCAAATTGAAATGCTTTGTAGTACAGCCAGTATCCTACAAATAAACTAAATTTAGCGACAGGTTAGAATAGAAGAGAATTTATTTACATTCCATAGATCCTTCATAAGCCTAAGCCAAGGATGTAGAACAGGTCACAGCACAAATGCAATACTCGTTTCTAGTACAAATACATAGTTATAACAGCTATTTACAGATTTTTGGAACTACAGTATTACAGCAAAATAATTATGATGAGAAACCATCACCATTATTACTTACATGTATTTATAAATTCTTCTACTGAGTAGACTGGATATCACGTTATAATATATTACACTGGAGCTAGTACCCTAAAATAACATCGATTTCAGTCACAGGTAAGAAGGATTAGTTTATTTATTGTAAATTAACCTCAAATTCTGCATGTGGTGACCGTATCGTTAAGCTCTTCCTTTCAAATGAACGTTAAATGGGTCTTCATAACGCACTGGGAATCAAATTTTAAAATATTAAAAAGTTTGTGTTCTTCCTATAAAGATGTACAATGCATACACGCTGCCACGTCTGGTTCATTATTTCCGTACTACTTGAACTTACCTTGTGGAAACTTTCAATATGGCGTCTCCTTCGTCTACTTGTTCCTTTTCTTTGGTGACTTTTAATTCTTTTTCGTCTTTTGGGCCCTTATGCTGAGTTATCCTCATTCCGCCCGCTTTCACTGGTTATAAAACACATTAAAACTGCGTCAACCACAATTATAAATACGAAACACATGTTACACCGTCTGAATTATTTGAAAGTCGGTTTCTATTACGATGTAAAATAAATATTTACCTGCAGGTGGATGACCGCCTTTCAGTTCACTTTCTTCTACTGAGGACATTATACTTCTGTATATTCAATTAAGCATAGAAAACTCATTCATCCAAACAAGACAAGTGTTATAATGAGTATGTATCGTAACACTTTCTGCATAAGCACAGTACACTACTTCTTACACAACTGCTGCGCTGGCGTCACACACTACCATTGACGTTGAGATATTTCATGGCCACCAATCACTGAACAACAATAAGCCAATCAGATGAGTAGTAAAACTGGTAGAGAAAACAAGTTGTTTCCTACAACCAAAGATAATAAAAATAACTACAACGGGTCATATATACTGAAGGGGAGACGGGAGGAACTCTTCTTCGCTAAAAGAACTACCACAAGCAAGCAAAATGGGCTTCTTCACCACTTTCGTCAAAAAACTGATAATCCGTTTTTCTCTCTTAGGGAAATAAAGTAGGCATATGAGGTCATCATGCTATCAGTGTGTCCACTCCCTTTCAACTTTCAAACCAGATGCCTGATTTTCATTGAACTCTTGGTAGGAACATTATACTGCTGGAGGCCACCAATCTCATCCTCCTTGATTTGATAATCCCAAACAATATTTGATGAACACGTGCACTTGATACAGCATTATTAGGTCACCTGAGAATCAGTTATAAGAATATGAAGATTGCTGTCTTCTGGGTTGTTACACCGTGTAGTCTGGTAGATGTCCACCGTTCCAGATGTCAGTGGACATCTGCCAGACTTCACAGCACAACCCAGAAGACAGCAATATTCAGACTCACCTCTGTGAAAACCTCCAATACTACAATTATAAGAACATCTTTCACAAAACGTTTCACCAGTCTTTATAAGGGTAAGAAATTTTTCTCATGTCTAAGCACCATACTGTGAAGGTTTATAGAACCAGTGCCTACTAACTCCATGTAGCAGAGTCCATCTTGAGAAATTCCCTGCCTTTAAAGGAACTTGAAGGTTCATTACCATGTTCACAACTGCCCACCAAGCACATTTTTGTTACTCACTAGCTTCTTTGGTATACCAAATTCAATGAGAATATTGTCAGTCATACGCTTTTTTGAAATCTATAAACAATTGACGTATTCCCATTTTTTCTTTAGTATCTGACAAATGCAGATCTCATGAAAGGTTGATCTGTTACGTCTGAACCCACACTGATGATCCCCAGTAATTTCATTCACATATGGAGTTAATCTCGCCAGAAGAATGTTTGATAGAAATTTGTACGTGGTTGATAGCAGAGATATTCCTCAGCAATTACCACACTCAGTCTTGTCCCCCTTCTTATGAGTAGGAATAATTATGGATTCCTTCCATAGATGAGGCATCTCTTCCTTATCTTAAATTAACTGAATAAACTTATGGATCTTCATATGCAACTTTTTGCCACCTGCTTTAATTAATTCTGCTAAAATTTGATCAATTGATTTATAACTTTTGAAATTTTCAATTGCTAGTTCAACTTTATCTAAACTCGGTTCTGGCACTAAGACTTTAGCCATATGTATTTTAATCTGTGTAACATCATCAGTCCCATCAACATTTAAGAGGTGATTAAAGAAATTTTTCCACCTATTCAAAATTTTTATTGGATCTGCAAGTAAATTGCCATTATCATCCTTCACCAAATTAGTCTGAGGTTGATATTCTTTCTTAAAATCATTTATGCCTCTGTACAGATCTCTGATATTTTTGTCCTTACTGTTTGTTTCAAGCTCAATAATTTTGCCTTTTAGACATTCCCTTTTCTTACTAGCTTCACATCTCACAGATGTTAAAACAGAAAATGGCTGGAACGGTAGTACTAACATACCAATTTAGAGGAAACGAAATAAAATCCATTAATATAAATTTCTGTTTACAAGGTTAAAAATACATCTGGCCTCAGATAAGCAGACAACCTTATTTTTCAAGTCCAACACATGACAGTGTGAGATGCTGAAGGTACCAAATTTTCTATGTCTACACCTGTGTTAACATGTTCTAATACAAGACACCAGAGAATCATCATAACTTCATATATGCAAAATACTGTCAAACATTACCAACACAATTGGTTTAATGAACTCTTTTTGGCTTACCAGCTGTGTAAGGTGGTTTAATGAAGGAAACACAGATTCAAGAACCTCATCCTTGTCCTCAGGGTACCCTGAGGATGAGGATGAAGATAGCTGGTAGCCTGAAAAGAATTCATTATACTTAGTCACAATGAAAGCTTCAGATCATACAATTGGTTTAACCTTTTATAGCGTGAGTACATTAGACAGTTTCAGAAAAGGAGGTGACAGTATGCTCTTTGCTGAACCATCGATTGAAATCCAGTCTGAGCAGCAGCTGTGATAGATGAGAGCCACACAGATGTAAGCTCAAATCTGACAGTAACTGCAAGAGGTACATCACCAAGTTCTCATATTCTTGCACCATATTGTGTAGTTCAAGAAGTTGAGGTTCATTTAAATCATTTCCCCACATACAAACACTGGTGCAAAACCTTCTACACAAGTCAAGGACTTTAGTCAGGATTGATTGTACTGGATTTGTCTTCATTTCAGATCCACTGCATATCTAAAACAAGCAAAAGAGAACATGTTAATTCACACGACAACTGATTCATATCCATAAGACATCTATAAACCAAAACAAAGCACATTATTTCACCTGATGGCTGATTCAGCTTCACTAAATATCTACAAACTGAAAGAGTATATTATATAATATGGCAGTGAAGATCCACTAACAATGGAACCTTCAGGATTATCACACTCCTAAAATTGTATATTAACAGAAACGGTAGAGTGTCAATGCCTAATACAGCCAGAAAGTTAGAGGAGGTTCGACTGTCATACGCAAGACCAGAGTTTAATTGGAGAGTAACAGTCAACCAGGTGCCCGTTATTAGGACATCTGGAAACTAAACAAATTATGAAATGTGCACATAGCATAACAATTCCAATGCCTTTGCCAGAATGCCAGTAACATGAGGATGTAGTCATGTGGCTCAATAACTTTTGCACACACTAGGTGTCTGGCACCTGTCTCGCTGGGTGATGATAGATTTTCCACATGCTTGCATGGTTGGCCAGAGGCACCCTACACAAGGATTCCTAATCCAGTAACTTACACACACAAAGAACAGTAGGTCTTCAAGTCAAATACCCATTAGTGATGTCTGATCTTATACAAAATTGTGATTACAAATTTTAGTAAACTCATGTAAATCCATTCAGCAGTTTGTTCTCACATTGTTACATGTGCAAAGACAGACATGGAAAAGGCAATTACACATATTTTTGCAACTTTAAGCTGCAAATGCTCCTAAATAATTGAGGTCAGTCCTAACCATTATTGTTGAAGAATAAAGGATTTAAATTACCATGCTACAGGGCTGCTGGCTGGAATTTAACTCCAGGGCTTAATGATTTAGCAGTATAATAATGTTACATATGGCCAGCTGGATCACATGTGAGCCATAACACAGGGATGATAAAGATTAAATAAACTAACCGTCACCATTAACCATTCTGTTGTATTTTTAATAACTGAAATGTTAAATGACACTTTAGCTTGCCTGAGAAAGGTATTTTTATGCTATATATTTTCTTGTACTGCATGAGTGACTTGTGGGTCTGGTTTTGTAATTTTCTTTGTTATAACATACATCAGTTGTAAGAAGATAAAATGTGGGGTGATTCACTACAATACCTGTACAGTAGAATCCCCAGTGTAACAGTACTGCTAATCTTTTATCATCACTTATTTTAGATTATAAAATTATTAAAAAATACATTTCCTCCTAGTGAGTTCAAGCAGTTAATTTTTCAAAGTATTTGATTAAAAATAAAATAAAGAAAAGCTGTAACCTGAAGCTACGGTAGTTAACCTGAACATTCAGTCCAAAATTATAGAGAATGCAAAGTTGTGTACAAGAGAGAAGTGTTGTTAATCACTAACAGAAAATAACTGCTGGCTTACCTTGTCAGCAAGAAGAAATGTTTGACTCAATATATTTGCTTGAAAAAGTGTGTGCGCTTTCTGTATTTGATCAAAATCTTTTGTTGCTTGAACTGCAGAGAGAAGCATTGTGTACTGACTCTCCAAGACATCAACTTGAAGGTAATACTGCAAATTGTCGACCAGAAACATCAACCTGCTCCGCAGGTGCCACACAGCTGGTTCGCTCTCATATACACTGTAGGCAGACATGTCAACCAAATTTAGATAACACGTGTGCTAATTAGGTAGTGAGTGACATTTCCTATACATTTGATGTAATGGTTTCGCTGTCACTGGCTGTTTCTTATGACCTTGCAGCTCAAAAGTCAATAACAAACAAAGAATGTGGCTGCAGGTCTGGAAAAGGTTGAAAACCTTTGATTTGGGCATTTAAATAAAGTGGGTGATTGTATCAGGATGCAGTGGATTTAAATGATAAAGGGTTTAGATACCTATCCTTTCCCTTACTCTCTCCTGCTATACATAAACAAAGAACTCGATAAAATATTTACCACCGTGTCTTGCACTCCATTTGACTCCTCCAGATACTGTGAAGATCAAGCTGAGTTTTCTTAACATACAGAAGAAAGCGAAACAGCTTATTATAGTTCTCTAGTACTACACTGTCGAACAGGAGATGTAGAGGCCAACTGACTTTATACGTTAGTGTCAGCAAATGCCAGCAGGTCCCTGATTACAGAAAAAACAGACATTTAAGTGACAGCTGGCAGAAATATTAGTCTTAATCACTGTCAACATTTGTGCAAGCATGTGACAAGGATATACAAAAACAACATATTAGTTCATGGAAATACCAGCTTTACTGCCTGGCTTTAAATGGTATTATTTCTCTGATGTTTCTCAAATAAATGTAATATAACAAAGTGACATTCCTTCAGCACTTAACTACTGTCTGTATTTACTTGATACAAAATGATTTTAATTCCACATAACAATGCTTTATGTAGCAGTGTTTCTAAAATACTTAACAATTGTGAACATGAGCATGAGTATGAGAATAGAAAAACGTGGTCTTGAAGCTCACATGTCAATACAGACCATGTTACCTACATGATATTCACATACCTTTAACTTCATCCAATTCAGTGTGGCCTTTACCTGGCAACACAAAACTGAACTTGTCTATCGTATCATCATTAATGAGTATTTTACGAGCAGCAATGTGGAAGGCCTTGTTTACATCTGCAAGCATAAAAATGAGTTAACTGCTCTTCATAAAATATAGTTTAGCCTGTGAAAGTGACAGTGAATGCAGATCATAATCTGCGATTACTCTACAGAGGCCCATTTAAATTCTGGACATTATGACTACCTTAACACTTTAAGGCCCAGTGGTAACTACATGTACCATCTACTTTAACCTTTAAACGACGGGGATTTAAATGGAATAGTGGTAGCAGAGGTCCCCTCCAGGAACGTTCGTAGGACTGACTACACAACTTACGTTCCCAGGCTGAGAACGCTAGTAAGATAAAGGTTAACAATTAGTAATTCTGCATTTTGTCCACACATTGTATTTATGGGTTTCATGTTCTCAGAATGAATACCAGTATTTCCCTAAATAGCATTAACCAGTTGATCTTTGCAGTGGAGACACACTGCTTTTTTTAAAGTAAGATTTAAATTTTTAAATATTATTTGGACAAGTTCCAGCTTCATAGAACAAAGTGAATAAAACTTTGACATATTAATTCATTATGTCTACTTACAATACCTATATAAAAGTCAGATTTAATAATAAAGGCCTCAAATCTGTTGCCCACTAAGTAAGCAATTTCATCATCTGACAGAATTTTACAGCAATAAAAGTCATTAATGTTATCTGCATGGTTAGACACACCATAGCTGTCAAAAACAGGCCAATCTGTTAATGACAGTAATATGCAGCAGTTTTAAGAATATTTTGCTGGAACTGTAACAAAAACAAATAAAAAAATTTAAACAATCAGACAATTTTGAAAATAATACATTTTAAATCACTTTGTACAAAAGTAATATCCATTCTGTAACAAGATCAGGGGAAGCAGAATGTATGTCTCAACTTCCTGAGGCATGTATTCCCCTTCACTTCATGTACAGTTTTAGTTTCAAGGACAGAAATACAATGCACCAACAGAAGTGCAACTTTTGACAAGACTGCTAGCATGTATAAACTATTTTCCATATATACCAGCACATACTCTCTGAAAGAAAGCATTGGGAATAACAAATACACAAAATCAGTAAGATTTGTAGTAATGGTGAGATGGTAATGTTGTTAAAGGGTGTTGTTTGAAAAGATGGCCCTTCTTATATGATTAAAAGAAGCAATAACTGCTGCAGAACTATATAATATTGTAATTCTTAGGGATATAGCAAATGAAGACTAAAAATACAAAGCTTGTAAACATCCTGGATTTAAAATGTGAGGTTATGTTTTAGTAACAGTAATGCCAAGCTTGTGACTATTTACAGTGCAAATGTAAACAGTACTAAATGTGCCCTGAGCACTGCACTGCAGTGCAGTCTTCATATAATTCAGGTACATATGTCTTAAAAGGTAACTGGTCCTTAAGTATTAATTAAGCAAACATTTACATGTACTGATTCTGTAAAAATGACTTCAACCCATATTACACATTAGTTTCAACATCCTGTCTCACCTCTAGTAGAAGAACTGATTGGTGGATTTTGCATAATACGTCCAGCTTGGTGTATGAATTCCAAGAACAGCTCTCCTCGACCCAGCAAAAAAATATCTTTCATAAGTTTCAGCTGCAAAAACAATTCAGCTTCTTCCACAGCGAGTTTCCACAGATGCTGTTCAAGAAATGCATAAACAGACATCAGATTATAACTTATTTTCAATTACACAACCCCATGTAAATCTGTCTGGAATCTTTTATTACATTTATAACATTCTTGCTACTGGTTTCTACTAATTTGCATTATGGTACATGGGGATGGCATATTTCTGGAGGTCTGCATACTAACTAACTCCATGGAGTAGAGTCCTTTAGAAAATGGTAATTGCTTGGCTAATTAAAAAATTTCCTGACTTTTATGGAATGCAAAGGGCCACCAACATACACTATTCTAAGCAATGCAGATGCACACCCTTGTTCTTTAAAATCCATTTAAACACATTAGCCTTATGTCACGGTCAAGTAATTAGCACTCTGGGTTTATATGCAGGTTGTGTTCAAATTTCAGTCCAAAGAACAGCTATCCAGACAACTTTTATGATTTCCCTTAGTTCCTCTAGGCAAATGCAAAAATAGTACCTTAAAATTAGGCCATTACTCTTTCCATATATACATACACACACATATACACATACAATCAAAGGAACTAAAAAAAGGTAAAATAAAAGCTGTCCCACTATACACCATTTAAGCAAGTGGGGGAGAGCTCCTACTCATTCTCAAACTTGGTACTAGATGGGAGTGAGTGGTCAGCGTCACACCCCGACTGCACTTCACCCTGGGAAAGGCCCCCTGTACCCATTGGATAAGAGGCTGGGTGGGTCCCAGAGGCAGTCTGGATTCAAAGGCTAGAGGCAAAATCCTCTGTCCCCATTGGGGGTCGAACCTCAGTCGTCCAGTCACTATATTGGCTGAGCTACACCGGCTCACGTAAAAGAAACTGAAAGTGTCATCAAACAACACAGAATAATAATAATAATAATAATACATGGAGAACTTCCATTTCTCACTATGAAATTTTCTCAAGAGTCCCGTTACTTCTTCTGTGTTAGGTCCCAATATTCTTCTCAGCACCCAGTTCTCAAACACCCTGAATCTATGTTCTTTCATTAAGATGAAAGACCAAATTTCACACCCAAATAAACAAGAGGTAAAACCTTGGTTATTACAAAATCAAAATAATATGGACAGCCTTTCAACAGTTACTCTGAAATAAATATCATGTGTCAGCAGTTTTGATACATGAAATAGACAAAAGTAATCACCTCTGTTACACAACTTCGGAATTCATCAATAGTCTTCTCAAACTCTGTGCGATTGAAGGTTCTCATGGCCTGCAAACTTTGAAGTTTTTGGAAGAATTCCTCTTCCCTCTCTCCCCATATTGAAGTGATGTTCTTAGATGTAAAAGAGACTGTTTCTGGACAAGAGAAGAAAGATATCACAAGACTGTTAAACAAGAAAAGTACCACTTTTCAGTTAACATTTAATTTTTACCTCACTTTCCTTTCCTAATGAAAGAAAGTGTAGGTTTACAAGATCACCATTCTATGTGTTTGTCTTCCAGTGTTTCAAATTTTTTAAAAACTTTTACAGAATTCGGTACAAACATTATGCCATTAGAGACCACCACCACCTTATACTTTCTCATTTCATACAGTCAGAAATAACATGGCAGATGCATAAACTTCTTTGGTGGGAATATTTAGTGTCATGTAACATACAGTCTTGAACTGATCTATGATAATAGATCATCAACGAATATGCAACTTCTATTACAGCAAATTCTGGTGGAATGTAAAACAGCATGGTAGCTAAATGAAATTCATACTTTGCTTTCAGTTTGATGGTGATAACTAATAAACCATTAAAATTTGCTATGTATGTGGATCAGTGGTTTTCAACATGTGCCATGTGTGGCACAATGTAACCCTAAACATGGCACATAAATACTTTTCAAATAAACATTTTTTTAAAATATTTGCTACATACTTTTTACATTACTTGGCAATAGTATATCCATAATATAATATACAAATAAAAACTCAATTAAAATATATTACTATATTAAAAGGGAAGTTATAAGAATGTCCTGTAATTCTGAAACTAAGTTTTCATGGTGGTGAGTATGTAGATAGCTGTCTTCTGGGATGTAGTGCCATGTAGTCTGGTAGAAGTTTACCAATATTTCAGAGGTCCTTGCTGCCTCCATCATCATAGTAATCATCATCCTGATTATGGAGGCAGCAAGGACCTCTGAAACGTTGATAAGACTTCTACCAACCTACATGATGCTACATCCCAGAAGACAACCATCTTACTATAATTTGTAAAGCAGATGCCACTATCCAGTTTTTGAAGTTATTGCCTTATGAAAATTATCTTCAGAAAATATGCACAACAATATATCTGATGCTTAGCAAATACTTATCTCTGTGAACAAGCGTTTTCTTCAATGAAGTAAGTCACGGACAAACAGTGGTCTCAACTTATGAATTATAAATTTCAAAATCTGGCAATTCTTGCAACAACAAAATTTTAGCCTTACGACTGGGGTTGAGAGGATACACTTACCACTTCTTTCTATTGGTTCACTTCCAAACATTAAAATTGTTTCCCCTATGAACAGAACTTTGTGTGCCAGAGAAGGAATTATGTAAGATGGAAGCATAGTATACTGGATGCTGTATCTCTGTAGAGGGCCATCTCTATTAGATCTCGATTCCTGAAAGAAAAATGAGATTGGAAACATGTGCTCTTTGCAGTACACTGACATTCCAAAGGGGTTCTTCAAAGGTGGTTACTGCACTAATGTGATCCTAGGTCACTGCACAGTCAGTGGGATCTCTGGTTCAATTGTTGTTAAAAAGTTTCAGGCCCATAAGGATTTCTTCACTCACACTGGAATATAAAGAAAACCTAAAAAAGTAATAACACTTCAGGGTTTGAAAGGATTGCTTTTTGTAGGCTTTTAATACCAATACCAATGTCAAGAGATAATGTTTCACATTACATCCACACAAAACAACATGTAAAATTATAGTTTTTGTACATTTTAAGAGGTATAGTAATCAGATAACTAAAAAATATAGAGTGCTTCTTCCACTCATCAAAACCATTATCCATAAAAATGTCCTAGAAACAGCAGAATAATAGTACAAAATTAAATATAACAGTAACTAGTTCCACAGATTAGAGTAACATTTGAGACGTTAATGACTTTTCAGCTAGAAACATCATTGCCCCTCTTCTATTAAACATAAAGGTACACTATCATGTTTGCAGGAGCCAAGACCTTGATTTTATCCTGAGTCAGCTGAATCCAGTCCACACATTTTAATTCATTGTCAAAATTAATTTTACCATCATCCTCCCATCTACACCAAGGTCTCCATAAAGTTTCATTTTTTCAAGTTTTTCCACTAGTTTTGTATGCATTTACCACCTTCTTTACATGTTACATGTCATACCCATTTCATCCTCTTCATTATGAATCTTTAGAATATACCACTGAATAACACAAAATTACTATAATTCCTGACTTCTCAAAGAAAAATACTGTAGCACCCTCCAGATTATAATGAACATATATATGCTTAGCTGCATACCTCTATATGTTATCTATCTACTCATCCGCATATTATACTGTGTCAGGATCCATATCCCACAATGAGCATCATCTACTGCGATGTCAAGCCATTCCTACAATCACTGTCAAATGACACTCACAACCAAGTATTAGCGGTTTTCAAGAAGCAAATGAAATATAGCCCAAAGACAAAAGTAACAGGAGTAACAACTACCACCATGTAAGTAGAGTAATTGTGACTGTTTACACAGTAAGTAACATGAATACCGAACAGAACACCTCAGCATACCAATGATAACATTTCGTTGATATCCTGGCTGGAGAAACTATCCAGTGTTGTTGATGTGCTTGTCCCTTGGGTGTCTGATGAATGCTGTATAAAGAATTCAGCATATTGGTCAATGAGCTGACCATACAGAAGCCAACTGGACAGCTGCTTGAAGAACACCACATGACAACACTGAATAATGCTGCAAAGAAACAATACCTTAATAAGAATGAAAGAAAACCTCACTGAAACAGTATCAGTTAAGACGAATTTTTCCTTTTATATGGAAATGCCAAGAACTGAATCCAAGTTGGTGATAATAACAGAACTAAGTTCAAAACAAAACAAATGAAATATACAAGTATTATAAATATTAAGTTCTTGAAGGCATTTATTAACATGATAGAAGCATGTCATTCTCCATGGTGTCACCCTCTGGATATAGTACCAGGTCCACTAATAAAACTTAAATTAAAAGAAAATAAAGTATTTGACCATGCAAAATGAGGCTGCAGGCTCCTGTGAAATATGGTAGTATTTTTATATGTTTTTTGTATCAATCCTTGACACAGTCCAATATTCAGAAAACCACATTAGGATCACGGTGAAAATCTCAATTCTTATTAATAATCCTATAATTTTCACACTATTTTGCTTAAATCAATTAGCTAGAATGCAGTGCACCTAATGTACAATTTGGGATAAAAGTCAATATGATATACATTTTCTTTATGATACCAAATTTGTGAGTTCATGCAAAATTCAACTTTAAATTGTCCAAATGGACTGATGAAACTTCTTCTATATTAAATGTAATGAAAATCCAGTTACCAAAGCATATGCTTTGCATTTGTACAGGCAGAGTTAAAAATTAGATACGCATACACTTGGATATTAAAATTAAAAACTAACCATTTGAGAGGCTCTTTCACATTATTTACACTGCATGTCACTTCTCTATGCAGAAAATCCAGTATCTGACAACCATGAATATGCTGTTCAGATATCTGTAACAAAAAAGCATAAATAATACTAAAACAAATTGTATGAATTCATGTTTAACTCCAAACTTGGACATGCTCTGTGTAATCACATACAGTGTTTGTTATGGGATTAAGTACCAACTTTGACAGAGAAAAGAACAAGTCTCAGAGTTAAAGAGCACACTGCCAAGAAGGAAATGAGGTAACTTCATCAAGTCTTTATGGAAAGGATTGTGCCATCTGTACTAGAATGAGAAAGACTAGTGAACTGAAATTCCCTCAAATGGGAAAATTAATCAATCTCTTTAAATGCTGCTAACATCCACACTCATGTGATTAAACTATATTACTAATGAAATATTACAACTACAATACCAACAAAGTCACTGTCACGACTCCTCACGAGCTTTCATTTCACTAACGTAATCTGTGTAACAAAATATATCATCTTCTTCAACTATCAAAAATTAAGTTTTCTTGCGTGTTCCAATGTCAGGATTCATTCTAAAACAAATAATTCTTCAGACAAGTGGTGACTCAAATAGGGCACGGCATGTTGGTCACCACATGGCAAATGTGCAGAATAACACATAAAAGTAAGAACATACAACCATTAGATTTACTTTAGTATACAAGACACAAAATAAAAACAGTATACGAAGACAGAAACCTCATGCATTGGTAGCTTATGCTACCTATGAGAAAAAAAGAAACACTGTTATGCTCTAAACTGACCAGGGTCAACTAAGTTAATGCTACTGACATTATTAATAAATGAGGATGGTCATCTGGGGAAGAAAATGTGTAATACATTCATAGCAGGAAGGCAATTTTATGCTTCTAAAGATATCAAAATAGCTACTTGGAGCACAATAAACTGGTTCTTGCACTGCATCAGATTTGGAACCTTATAGTTAATTTATTCATTCACAGAAGAATGTATAGAAAACTGATGTGTTTTCTATCATAACAAAATAACTATCTCAGTACATTAAACAGAAGCTAACAGAAGGAAATTTAAAAATGACGAACACAAAGTGATCAGGACATGTACATTACCTCTAAGATTTCTATTGGGTTCCTCTATATGAGGGATTTTCAACTGTATGCCCATGAGCACCTTGGTGTCAGAAGGGTTCTGAGGTCCCATAAGAATTTTTGAACAGTGATAAGATGTTTTAAAGTTTAATTTGTTAATTGTCTGACCACATGACACACTCTTGCAATATTTCCTCTTGAACCACTTGGTACAGCAGAAATCACAGTCATAATATAAGCACTTGAATTCATTTTCTTTTGGGGAGGGGACAGATTAATATGGTGTCCACTAGAAATTATAAGTGCCTCCTAGATGCTCATCCTACAAATAAGGTTGGAAATCTCTGCTCTACACAAAGAAGAATTTTTCACCTAATATCACTGGACATGTCAGAAATAAACACTGAAAATCTAAATACAATTTGCATGTTAAATAGCATGTTATTTTGCTTTAAAGAAAGCATCAGAGTGCAGCATTATTGAAAAGTGGCCAGCTGGTACAGACAGGTATGACGCAAATCTCCTTACTTGTTTTATCATAGAATTTATTACTTCAAAGAGTTTAGTATATTCTTCTACTTTGCTGACAATTGTCAATAATGGCAGGTATGGATCTTCAAGCGACTTTTCTTCCAGGTCTGCAATATCTTTACGATATGGTACCAGCACTTCATTCAAACCATTGCAGAATGCCTGGAGATAAACCCCAAATGGCTGTCTTTCAATTTCTCCCTTGACACAATCATCTGGAATAAATGAACAGATTATAATGAGGAACTTGAACATTAATGTAACAGGAATATGTACAGACCAATTTCAACAAGGTTTGGTATATCACATATGTAGACCCTCCCTTGTAATAAATTAAATATCATGACAGTAAGTTCTATGGACACTATTCATTGTTAAAACAAGCTTTCTGGACATTACCCATTGTCTTGATTTTTTGTTAAAAAGCAACATTTTTGGGGACTGGAACCTGTCTCTATCCTCATTGTTTTAACAATACACCACTATCACAAACCTTCAGATTTAGTTTACTGCTCATTGTGTTATATTATATAACATTTCAGCTTCAGGAAAAAGACAGGTATACCTCCTCAACGAGAAAACAAAGTGAGGTTAGAAATGAAAGGAACATATATCTGGACTATGCTGCTGATATTAGGGGATTAAAAAAACAAAAGACATAAAAACACATATGCTCCATTAGACATTAGCAAGGAGGTTGGTCTAGAAGTAAATGCAGAGAAAACTCGGTATATGACCATGTCTCATGGTCAGAATGTATGACAAAACCATAACATAAAAGTAGCTGATAAATCCTTCAAGAAAGTGGCAAAGTTAAAATATTTGGAAACAATGGTAACAAATCAAAATTGCATTCACAAGGAAATAAGCAGAAGATTAAATATGGGGACTGCTTGCTTCCATAAAGTTCAGAATCTTCGGTCTTCTGATCTGCTACCTAATAATGTAAGGATTAAAGCATACAATATTAAAATATAATTTTACATGTACTTACATAAGTACAGAACATTGTCTCTTACATTAAGGAAAAACATAGATTAAGGAAGTTATAGAACAAGGTGTTTTTGAGAATACTTGGACATAAAGAGGTTTATAACAAATAAAAATTATATTCAAGATGAAATTAGGAAAATAATACATCTGTAAAATCATTGTTATTATTCAGTTCCAAAACTGTTAACCTACTACAAGTGTTTGAAAATAAAGTTTCAGAAAAATATATGGGCCTAAGAGGAATGAAATGGATAATTTAGGATATTACATAATGTGACACTCCATTTACACAGATCTAGGATTTGTATGGTAGTATAACCAAGGAAATTAACTTGGATGGGGCATACACATGAAATGCATACATGATTTTGGCAGATCTAATAGTATGAAAAGACAGTTTTTGCTTTAGCAGCCACATGGAAGATGAAGAAAGAGATGTAAGGATATTAGGATGAATCATACAGAAATAAACTTTGCAGATGGAGCTGACTCAGTAATATGTCCAATGGCAAATTCTGATATCAGTGACATGAACCTTTTGGTTCTATTGCTGTAAAGTTCACTGCATAGTCTTCTGGATATTGCATGTGTCAAAATTATACAAATTACTGACTTCTGGAGAAACTTGTTGCCTCCTCTTTTTACACTGGTGCCAGGAGGCAGCAACCTCCAAACATCAGTAATTAATACCACCATGAAATGTGCAACACCCAGTAGAGTGAATACATACTGCTATGATAATTTGAATCATATATCAGAAAGTTAATTTATGATGTATGTAACTTACCAGCAACAGTTCTATGTACTCCAATCACAGAAATATTATCATCTATGAAAGTTTTGATTGAAGCAAATCCTGAAGCAATATTCAGAACTCTTTTTAGTAACATATTTTCATTTGGATCCAAAAATGAATCATTTTCCATTACCTGTAAAGAGCACATCCATATTTATCTCAAGAAAACAAAACATTTCAATCATATAGACTGAATACACAGTTTTACAGCTTACACATTTGCTGCAGGACCAATGATGACAATTGGGACTGAGAAAATATTGGCTCTGTTTATTATCACACATAAAAATGTGCTCTTTGACTCATGAAAATAGCACAAGAATAATTGTGCATATAACACATTTAAAAATAAAAGTAAATCATGAAATTTTCGTTGGTTCAACAATGGAAAAATACTTATTATGTAATGTAACACATGGCATGCCAACATTCAGTCTTTCATACATATGAGTACAACACTTACTTAATCCAACATAATGCTGACTGGAAACTGCAAGAAGCAAAAGAAACTAACCCAAAAAACTTATCTTCTGCAATAACAGATGAATTTCATTAGCATTACAATGTGTAAAACTTGTCTGATATATAAGGGAAGACTGGAATGGCCATTGTTATAAGCCATACATAATACACATGGGAAAGCAGTATATGGATAAGTAATTGCTTCCACAAATCTGTGTATTTAATTATCATTCCTTATAGGAAAATATTAATTATTAAGTTCATGCTACTCAAGTCTAATTTCATTTAATCTAACTGTATTTAAAACTAACTCCATTACAAACTTTGTAAACAGCACCACTGCACATGCATCTTTATATGATGTGAATTCCATTTAGAGCAGCTACTTCCTCATCTGTCTCTTTTTTCAGTGTTGCAACTTGAAAGGAATATAACTGCAGTGCCTCACAGTAGACATATTTCAGTATCATTACTATTTTTTACTGGCTGGAAGAATGAACTACAGTTATGCATGATGAAGGATGACAATGAGATATCAATAAACTGTGTGACAGAGAAAGTGAATTTTGTTCATCTCCTTCTGGATATACAGGTTCTTGGTAAGATGAACATGTGCTTGGCTTGTAAAATGTCATGAATTTATTTACAGTTATATAATGAAGCTTTTTCAGTAGCTCAGACTACACAAAATCAAATAAGATGATAGTGGATTGGAAAGGATGTGGAAGGAAGCAATCATAGCATAACATAAAGTACTATCCTGATACTTGAATGGAGGGGCTGAGAAAAAATACAAAAATCCCCAGTCAGCATAGCCAGTCTCCAGGCCAAGATCTGAACCTGGGACCTTCCAAACACAAAGCAAGAGTGTTAACCACTCAACCATGATGTTTGGTGAAATGACATAAAGTTTGTGGTAGTTTCTGATGGTGACAGATTTTATTGGAGTTATCATATATGAATGGAGGATGGTCAAACAGCATCTGCCTGAATATGAAGAACAAAATACAGTTTGAGACACCAAAAGAGACCCATGGGGAAGCTGACCTGTTGACATACTTTTCAGCTTTCAAGGTTCTTAGTCAGATGGTGCAATGTAATTACATTTGAGTTCAGATATAGTTGCTGGGTACATCAACTTATGGCAGCAGGTATGTATTTAAATCTGTCACATCTAAATGAGATAAGCAGTCAAGGCATACTTTGGAACTAAATTAATTAAAGTTAGGGAATATTTCATTCGAGAGGAATTAATTTTAAATGACGAAATGAATAAACTGACTGGTTTTTCTGTAGGTCTCTGACTTTCACAAATGACATAATGCTGTTGAATTACATCTTCTAAGTTACATTTATTTTAGTTTGTATAAAAGTGCATGATATGAGAACATGTGTTCAGTAAGGTCTTCAAGATATATGTGTTTTAGAGTCTAAAACACATAACAATTTAGACCATATATAAATTTAACATGTCAGCATTTATGTTACATTGGCTGTACTTTGGTTCATGTACAATTTCATGATGACTTTATTTCATAAATTCATTTTTAAAGTGTGTATATGGTTTTTGATTTTCTGGTTACTTTCATAATGTGGGTGTCAGTGTGCTGGTACATATTTGTTGCAATGTATCTTCAAGCGTGGTGCTTGGGTAGAGCAAGGAAAGTGGGAAGGGGTAGTTAGGAAGGCAGAAGGTAGTGATGAGGAAGAGGAGAAAAGGAAAAGTGACATACTTTTCCTGAAATTTTCCTTAAATACCTGAGTTATGAAACTGTCAGAGTAACCAGACAATGCCAGGAGTACTTCATGCAGCATTTTGTAGAAGTCTGAAACAAAATACAAAAATCTAAACACACATAGTACTTTTACAATTTGTTTATATTTGTTTTAGTTTTAGCAGTGGAGTAAAAATGTGTTTGCTCATGTATATAAAATACAATGTTATTTAGTAAACCCACTTCTAAAAGAATTCAAAAGGATCTTAACACTTTCCATTTTCCATATAACACAAGGCACTTACTTCTAGATCAAAAACATTTTGCACTAAACATTCCACGATCGAAACAAGTCAGAAATTCATGCTACGTACTACACAGTTACTTATTCCAGCAGAGGATCAAAGTATTCTCCACCCGTTACATCAACAGTTAGGAGTAATTCTTTCAAGTTTCTGTCAGCAAAATATTTTAAGTTAAATTCTTGTTTTAACTTTCCATCTCAGAGTTAACATATTCATTTACTATATGTAATATAACATTATTTTTACTCTAAACTGTCAGTAATACAGAAATGTTTGGATACAGAATAGTTTCCATAACACACATTCTGATAAAATTTTCTTGCGTGACCAACCATGCCAATTTGAAACAGAAGTCCAACATTTGCTCAGAGCTGCTGTACTTGGAACTCAAGGTCTATCCACCCAAAGTACAGCAACTATAAGCAAATGTTTTGAGATGAGTTTCACCTGACTCTACCTCCTTTCCCCCACTGGCCACACATGAT
The DNA here is from genome assembly GCF_000696155.1 of Zootermopsis nevadensis. Next base: position 986,382 of record NW_019059959.1, on the reverse strand, counting down.
GGGGCACTGATTATAGACAATCATCTGTGCTTACCCATCACACCATTCCCTGATGATGGAAACACACAGAGTCTCTGAAATGTTAAACTTCTATTCCAGATCAACATGGTTGGTCACCCAAGAGGACTTTACCACTCTTAGTTCTCATGAAAGTATCAAGTCAAATACATATTCTGTTTTTTGGCACATTTTGTTCTGCATTTTTGTAATATATGAATTTCATGACAGGTTAGGTAGAGTTAGGATTCTGCAAGAGACAAATATGGTAGTCAATAATCATGTGGATGTGCAATGAATGGTTTTCTTTTATGTCACCCCTCCTTCTCTGTAGAATTTACTTCAATTGAAAACAATTAAATGCTATAAATATTTGTGTTAGTAGCTGTTAACAACTATATAGTTATATATGTGTTGGTATTTTATTGATATGAAGTACTGGTATTCATACTATGACATGTCACACATCCTTGGTTTGAATTATGAAGGATCTATGCAATGTAAATAAATGATAATCTATTTTATTCAAATGAATGGTCAGCATACTGTAAAGTTATTCCTAAAACAACAAGGCAAGCATTAAGCTACAGTCATGTGCTAGCTTTTAAACTGGCAGTTGTGCTGGTGGATTACAAACTCCAAAAACATATGCAAGAAGACTCTCTTGTTGTGACAAACTATATTTTTTTAAGCACATTGACTCAATGGCATGAATTAACTGTTCACAAGCAAATGACAGACATCTTTCCTCTACTGAAGTAATAGAACCAATTATATTATAAGGATTCAGAACATTAGTTGTGACAGACATCACAGACACAACAACTTCACTGTGAAGTGATCAAGAATGTCTTATGATGGTAGTGTAGGATATTGGGTATTGGTAACTGATTCCACAACTTCTCATCTCTCTGTAACACTGAACATGGTTTTCATTGTATGATAGAATAGTACAGAGTCTCAATATCCAATCTGTTCTGAGTACAATTTCCTGGCATGCAACTAATGTGTCAATAGTTAACTACCTATATAAATTACATATTGTGTCTGAAATCTTTTGCTTATACTTCCTGAAAATGATTTTTATGTTGCGCACCTTCACACCATCTGATAAGTATAAACCGAACATAAAACGAATCGTCACGTCAATTTCTGCCTTTCATACACAAAATATTTAAAATTCATATTTCGGCACAGTGTTCTCAGCAGTATACACCACAGATAACACAGATAAACACGCATTATTCATTAAATCCACAGATAGTACAGACACAACCATACTATCGATCAGAACCACCAATGGCAACAAACAGAAGTTCCTTAACGTTTTTGCAAAAGTAATTGAGACACTGTGGTTTGACAGTAGGACAAGGTAATTTCTTTGTATATAATGGTAGTACCCTTTCCTCTGACACATTAGAAGTAAACCATGCATATGTGGCATGCTTTTCCTAACATTGGCTACACAAACTGTTTCTTTCTTTGTTTTCGAAATGTTACCGACAAGCATATGATGGCAGTGTGCGACAATAATATTTATATTAACACGAACAGCATACCCATACATAACTAAACCTAGCCTAAGCAAAACAAGTCGTCACGGATCATATCCATCAGTGCGCGTTTAACAACTGCATAATATATGTATGAAATCCGGTGACTTTGTCCAACTCGTAATTCTAATTCTGCACTTCGTATTACAACAGTAAAGGAACGTACAAATCGTGAAGTGGAGTGATGATATCGTCAGTACCCCTATCCCTCTGCGCATGCACGCCATCAAACCAACTTAACCTCTTCCAACCAAACATAACATTACGACATATCCATCCGTACGAATATAATAACTACAGAATGGCTGGACAAAAATGGATGAAATTTGGTGTTAATATTGTGACATGGGTCAGTACTGGAAACTAACTCTTCGCAACTTCTTACACGCTGAAATACTACCATAACAAATGCTCAGACTAGAGGTATGCCATTGCTGCCACCATCGGCCATGGTCCTATGCAAATGCGCGTCATTCGCCTTCCCTAACTAGATCCACGCTTTCCTCTTCACATCTTTCATCCGACTGTTAGAGAGTTGCTGGGCGAAAATTAATGAAACTGGTTGTCGATGTTATGCCACAGGTTGCTGTTCGAAATTGACACTTTATGACTTCTTACACTTTGTTGCCCCTTCCTGACATACACAAACTCTCGTGGTGTGATGATGACGACTTTAACCATTTTCCTCTGTGCATGGGCATCACTAATATAACCTGACCTAACCCACACAATCTGGACTTTTCGCAGCTCATGCCCATCTGCACGACCTGAAGAAGTAGATAATGCTTGAAAGTAAATTCATTAAATTTTATATGGACGTTATGCCATAATTCACTCCTCGAAACACATACTTTGGAATTTACACTCTGTAACATTATCGTGGCAGATGTTTGAACATGGTTATGTTGGCTGAAGAAACTGTTAGTTCTTAGTACATACACCATTAGATGGCAGTATATCACAACACTGACAACATCAGTCACTATTGTTCTATGGTGTACTTTCTAACTGCAACATATGTGAGATCAGGGATCTGAACCATGGATCTATCAATGTTTTCCCTATTTAATGATCAAATGGTATAATCATTAATGAATAATGACTTGAGGAGGGGAAATTGGCCATGGCCTAATTTAAGATACTATCCCAGAACTTACCTGAAGAGACTGAGGAAAACCACAAGAAACCTCAGTCAGGATAGCTGGTCTTTGGGATGGGATTTGAAGCTGGACTTCCCAAATATGAAGCAGGAGTACTAACCAACTGGCTACAACATCCATTGGCCCTCTTAATTTTATATAAAATTCACTGATTTGAATTTTGAAGATAGTTCTGTCTGAGGTTCATGAAGTTGCAAAAAGGATAAAATCAGGAATTATCTGAGACTGAGGTTCTCATGGCAGTAAAGATGCTGAATATCGCCTTTGTGGGCAGTGACACTGTGTGGCCTTGTAGTTCATTGGCATAATGTTTTGGAGGATCATTGGTAAACAGCTATAAGACTACATGATGCTATAACTTAGAAGACCACAATTGACAAAATGAGGAATTACTTTTGGTTTATTTAGAAATTTTTATAATGTCATCTACTTTCATAAATGCCATTTTTGTATGACTGTGAAACATGGTCTCTTTTTTTAAGAAAAATAAACATAAATAGAAGGTGTGGACGTGTGTCTATTCCTTACAAACATCAGTATCACAGACACTAAATGACCTACTTCTATGCAACATCATGTGAAATCTATGCAACCTGATACCTCCCATTTATCTTTTTTTTTTCTATGACCAGTATTACCATATGGCTGTCATGCAAACTCTTGAGGAGGGATCTGTATGTAGAGTCTGAATTTTCAGGTCTCTGAAAAATAAAAGTTTGTTACAGTATTCTTTTATCAAACATGGAACTCCACATGATGCATGAAATATTTTCAACTGATAATTCACTTTAACTGTATCTGGTAATTTATTACAAAGTCACCTATCAGTGTGTTTGGAAACTGCACCACCTGTTACTTCAGAACCCTATATATTTTTAATATTTGTTTTGTAGGATATTAATTTCTGCCACAAAATGTTCCATAAAATTGAGATGAAGAGAAACAAAAAACTACATACTTTAATATCTTACAATAATAACACTCCAATATACTTTATTTACATTTTCAATTACTTATGTTTCACATCATTATTAAGCTTTTTAATTATTAGTGAAGATTATGTGTTTTTAAGACACAAAATTTGTTTCAACAGCTGAAGCACCTATGAAGAACCATCCATCTTCTACTATTACTACTACTATTGAGTGTACAGGTTACAGCTTAATAGACTCATAATAATATCTTGGTGATGACTCCACTGCTATGTAGAAAAGTCTGTGCACTGTACAGCACTCAGACCCCAGATAAAATGGACACTCCTTACTACTTAAATAAGCCTGAAATATTATCTCACTTTACAATTGTGTGGTTTTATTTTCTATGTGGCTAACACAAATCGACTTTACACAGATGGGTACATATAAATACATATTTTTATACAGCAAAGTTATAGATGATAGTAATTAAACCTACTCACAACAGATCTGCATACACAAACACTGATGAAGCTGATTAATGTCATGCGGTAAGAAAGATATGCATATTGGAAACAAGATATAATTTTGGCATCTATCATATGACAAAAACTTATAAATTAACAGTTATCACATTCTGGCAATTGTTCATTTACACTCTTAATCTATTGTCTCACGTCCTTAACACAAAAGACGACGACTACCAGACTTTTAAGTACAGTCATAGTTTATAACACTTATCACTCCAATATCCCACCAACATCATTGCAATTGGCACTGTAACCTTACTTACAAGATCATAATTCTGAACAGTTTCTTGGTAGTCGCACAACTTTACGTGTTCTATGTGACATCTTGTCAGCACAGCAGCTCAGTAGCTTGCGTAAACTGAAATCACAATGGATTCTGTCAAGTCCACTAGTGGATAGCACTGAGTAGTAGCAAGTATAGAATTCAATTCCACTCAGTCGTCCTCCTTCTCAGCTCTTATTTCAAAAAGGAATATAACGTATCCCACATCACTGCCATCATACTTCCAACCTCACATAACCCTGCTAATAAGATTAAAAATTATTCTTAAGTTTCACAGCTTTTTCAGCAATACTGTATTAACTACGAAGTTTATTTTACATTTAATGAAATGTGAGGATGATCAGGCATGATGAATTGGCACAACTCTAAGAGGAAGTGGTCACAGCCTATTTAGTCAAGCCAGTTGCTGCACAGGCTGATATTTAAACTGGTTACTTCACAAGTCATATTCAGGCAACTTAACATTAAGCCAACCTTCCTTTTGTTATTTTTACAAGGGAGTTCAAACTAAAAATCAGTATAAATCACATTAACATAGTACATTAAGAAGACGGCTGTTTTTTGTGTTGTAGCGCTGTGTAATCTGATACATTTTATTGAGTTCCAGCAATAAAAACCTAAGGACAGATGTTCAGAATGTTATTTTTTCTGGTTTTATTTTCAATTTATTTGCAAATGTAACTGAAGAACTGAAAGGTTTGAAGAAAAACAGGGAAAAATGAACAATTTATGAAACCTCTGTATATAAATGCTACAGAATTTCCACATTCACAAAATTTCTGGGGTGTGTCAACCAAATGGTAACAACAATACTGCATTCTTGGCAGTACAGCCTTTTTACACCAGACTGTCACTTGTTTGTTTTCAAAACAGGCCTCACGGTTTCATTGCCCTGCCATCCAGCTGTTCAGAAAGTAAGAATACTGGCACAACAGATATGTGTCGTGACTGTGGCACGTTCATGATATGTGCTTCATCGAGTAACACAAAAACAACTTGTAATTTTCCTGTGAATACTGAGAATTGTCATCCAACTCAGGGATGTAATACTTTGATGGTATGCAATTATGTCAAATGTTGCACTAATTAAGATGAGATTCTTTTGAAGTTACATTACTCTTCTTGACACGCCGTTGAACTCTAACCTCCGCTCGAGCAACTCATTTGTTTTGATGACAAATGAAGATTTTGGTTTCCATTATTTGTGCCCTGCAATTGGATCAGGAGTGGATGTCTACACATCAGAAAAACATATAGTTGGTATACTACAAGATACACGAAGATTTTGGTTTTAATATTCTGAAATCGATATTATCAAAATTCCATGCATGCAGATGGCTAAAACATGGCATTTGTGGTTCAAAAAACAGAAGTGGAGGTGTTAAGTGACTTTAAAGCCTTCTGAAAGTAAATAAATGTTCTCACCTTACAGTTGTTTTAAAAAATATCTGACTCATGTTCTTAGAACCACAATTTAAAAATTCTCAAAATTAATCTTTCCAAATTGCTTGAAGTCACTTCTCAGTTCTCTTTTTAGGTGTGTTCACAATTAAAGTTGCAAGAAAATGCACCAGTCAGCTTTGTCATATCTGTGTGTCCACAAAAACAACAGAACTACTGAATGGATTTTCATTAAGTTTTACAAACTGAGAAGTTTCACTCCCACGTTAGGTGGGTCCCTCAGATGGAGGGACAGGCTCCAGTAATGGAGGTTAGCCGCGAATATATTGAATAAGCGGTCCCGGATGCCGATGAGGAGTGGTCCTCCAGCTCGGCGAAAAATGTTCTATGTTACAAAAACAATGGCAAAGCCTCGGAATAATTGTCGGTGTTGAACCTGTGGTTTCTGCTATCAGGGAGTTAGTTAGTTAGATGTTTTGCTATAATTTGTCAACACATCCCAATTTGGGTTAAAATCAGATTACAATAAAGGATGCTTTACAGTAAAACCCACACACATTTCTGTACACAAAAGTGATTAGATGGGGAATCCCAGCCAGGGAAGTCATATGTGGGGAACCCCCTGCCAACATCACAAATATGTGGAGGAATCCTCCATGATCACATCATCAATTTAGCAGACACAAAAGTTATGTTGTCAGTCCTTCTAGCGGTGGTACTAATGAGAAGTTTAATATTAGGGCTGTACTCAAGCCAGGTGATACCCTGATGTTTTCTTGAGTCCACTTCTTTTAAAACAGTGATGTAAAATATACACAACATGCCCTAAAAGCAAAGGATGTGAATCTGGCATCCCCTAAGGTATAAGATATGAAATACACTAATCAGAAATTAAAAAAAAAGGCCTAGATGTCAGACAGAACTTATTAACTCGTTTCATTTCTGATAGAAGCTTCAGCCTGAAGATGGTCGTTTAGTCCTGTAGAAGTTTACCGACGACCCAGAAGATGGGAGTGGATGTCTACACATCAGAAAAACATATAGTTGGTATACTACAAGATACACGAAGATTTTGGTTTTAATATTCTGAAATCGATATTATCAAAATTCCATGCATGCAGATGGCTAAAACATGGCATTTGTGGTTCAAAAAACAGAAGTGGAGGTGTTAAGTGACTTTAAAGCCTTCTGAAAGTAAATAAATGTTCTCACCTTACAGTTGTTTTAAAAAATATCTGACTCATGTTCTTAGAACCACAATTTAAAAATTCTCAAAATTAATCTTTCCAAATTGCTTGAAGTCACTTCTCAGTTCTCTTTTTAGGTGTGTTCACAATTAAAGTTGCAAGAAAATGCACCAGTCAGCTTTGTCATATCTGTGTGTCCACAAAAACAACAGAACTACTGAATGGATTTTCATTAAGTTTTACAAACTGAGAAGTTTCACTCCCACGTTAGGTGGGTCCCTCAGATGGAGGGACAGGCTCCAGTAATGGAGGTTAGCCGCGAATATATTGAATAAGCGGTCCCGGATGCCGATGAGGAGTGGTCCTCCAGCTCGGCGAAAAATGTTCTATGTTACAAAAACAATGGCAAAGCCTCGGAATAATTGTCGGTGTTGAACCTGTGGTTTCTGCTATCAGGGAGTTAGTTAGTTAGATGTTTTGCTATAATTTGTCAACACATCCCAATTTGGGTTAAAATCAGATTACAATAAAGGATGCTTTACAGTAAAACCCACACACATTTCTGTACACAAAAGTGATTAGATGGGGAATCCCAGCCAGGGAAGTCATATGTGGGGAACCCCCTGCCAACATCACAAATATGTGGAGGAATCCTCCATGATCACATCATCAATTTAGCAGACACAAAAGTTATGTTGTCAGTCCTTCTAGCGGTGGTACTAATGAGAAGTTTAATATTAGGGCTGTACTCAAGCCAGGTGATACCCTGATGTTTTCTTGAGTCCACTTCTTTTAAAACAGTGATGTAAAATATACACAACATGCCCTAAAAGCAAAGGATGTGAATCTGGCATCCCCTAAGGTATAAGATATGAAATACACTAATCAGAAATTAAAAAAAAAGGCCTAGATGTCAGACAGAACTTATTAACTCGTTTCATTTCTGATAGAAGCTTCAGCCTGAAGATGGTCGTTTAGTCCTGTAGAAGTTTACCGACGACCCAGAAGATGGCCATCTTCAAACTCACCGCTGTGATAATCTCATATCCTACAAGTGTCAGCCTCTTTCTTACTAACCACAAGAATGGCTTCATATTATGATGATTCGGTCCACTTCTTTCAAACTGAAACTGCATTCCTATTTGCCTTGGCACTTAATTTTTCGACTATACCTATAGCAGCTACCATTACCTGAAACAAAACTGAAAGGCAAACAAAATTTTCTATAAAAGTTTTCTCCATCATAACCTGAGATGACATAACATCCTTTAAATTCATAAAAATAAATGTAAAATACGTTACTGGTTAGGATTGAGCAAGTGTCCTTGTTGCCTGCACATTTAGTGTTCAAGGAAGGAGTTCGTTTTAAAATTAAGATTACTTTCACCTATTTAAAAAGCCAAGCTCAGTCAGTATAGTGACTGTCTACGAACTGGACGATCGGAGTTCGATCTCCGACGGGGGCAGAGGATTTTTCCTCTGGCCTCTGCACCCAGACCAGTTCTGCGGCCCACCCAGCCTCCTCTACAATGGGTACAGGGCTCCTTTCCCGGGGGTAAAGCCGGCCGGGGCGTGACGCTGACCACTCACCCAATCTAGTGCCGAGGTCAAGAATGAGTAGGAGCTGTAATACCTCACCCTCAAGCGCCTACATGGCGTACAGTGGGACATCTTTTACTTCTTACTTTTAGTCACTGAACCAAGCCTTTTCTAAATTCCCATATCCCCTCCAAATATCCTGTAAAAATGCCACAGTAATGCAAGGAATTAAATACTGAACTCGGTTCGTCTGCTGTTCTCTTTTGTTCTGATAATGTAGTGCCGGCCGCTTGTAGATACTTCGACACGACAGCTGGCCAGTTTAAAAGTATCGCGGCATTCTACAGCTATTTAACGGAGAAGCATGCAATCAAATGACTGAATGTGTAAAGACATTCGTCAATGACGATCCTAACGTTACAAAACTAGGCCTGCCTGCGCCCTGCAAGAACGTATTCATTTTTTATTTGTTCTAATGTAAGTTGCTCTGGTTATTGCCTGAGCTAAAGTTTTACTTGTAGAATAATCCATGATTGGATTCTTCTTTCTCTTTCGATTCTGAATGCCTTGTTGGGCCGTCCGAGGCAGGATGTTTGAACCAACATTTGCATAACGTCCTATCATTCTTCCGGTCGTCTTTTAGGGTCCCTGGAGCTGGATAAATGACTCGAATTCTGCAACCAATTGTATAGACACCCACTCCTCCTTAGTCACTTTGTAGGTGCTCCGAGGCGGATTGTGCAGACAGACATTCGATCTTCTTTTAGTTGCAGATGTGTTCCTCCTTCTTGTAGCGGCACGTGTCGCACTTGACGTCACAGCACCACACGAACCTACAATGGCACTTCTCTTCCACGTCGCGCACCCTTGTCTGGTAGCCTCGCCCGCAACACAGCAGGCGGCAGCCGTCTGGCCCCATACTCGTGCGATTACACAGCCGGCCCCGCGTCCCGAGAACCCCCATCCTGAAAGAGACAAAAGTTTGCCTTACTCATCGCCCTGCTGCTGG
>NW_019059959.1:953859-968689 GCF_000696155.1 Zootermopsis nevadensis | reverse complement strand
CGGTTGCGTGCGCAGCCACGTACGCTCCGCGTCATTTGAAAATCAGCAATCATGTAATTATCCGAAAATATGGCAATCAGATGAGGCGAGATCTTGACTGTATGCTGTGCGAGGGAAAAGCTAGAATTTCAGTTTTCTGATTGTTTCAACAGTTGCTGCTGCCGTATGAGGTCGAGCGCCGTCGCGATGCAAAATAACTCATTTTGTGTGCGGTCCTCTTGAACAGAGCATTAACTCGTTCAACATTGTCCGCCGTTAGGCCAGAGCGGTCTTCAGTAACAACGCTTGTCCTGACACTTCGGAACCATTGGTACATTTTTCTTTGCGTGATAGTTATTTCCATGCTGTATATGTTTCTTCTGTCGAATGACGGCCCGTTGCTCAACATCGGTGCAAATCGAAAGACGAGCCAACATGTTTACACTAGCTTCGCTGAACGTAACCACAACAGATTAATATCAACATATGGTTACCCGACGACATGAATGTAGACTTGGCTTAGGATGCAGTACGCGTAACGTGTGTGAGAGCTCTGTTTGATATATTACCTGTATTTTACACGAAAAATTCCCTTACGTTTAAAATTCTCTCGTAATAATCTTCTAATGTTTTTGTGTTTTTACCAGCACGTGAGTTGTCCCTGTCTTTTCAATCCCAGCAAACATGAAGCTACTTGGGACGGAAACTACAGAGCTTCGACGCGAAGAATCTCTCAGCACGATCATCCTAGTCTACTTTATCATTGGTCCTTAGGGAGTAGTTATTGTTTTCAAAGCTTCTTCCTTCGATAATGCCTTATAGGGAACAGACAGGGTTTCTGTGAAACACTCAAGTACCAGGATGCGTCCTCTCACGCAGCCCTTAATATCACTGAAATGGTCCAGTCGATGATCCAGGAGACTGAAGAATGACGACTCTCAGTGGCGTGCATCCAGAAACCGAATGAAATAACTGTAGAACGCCCATCGTGGAACAGGATTTAAAGACCTCTTTTAGACGTAACCTCTATGTCAAGGGTGAGGTATTATACTCGAAACGTGGAACCATGAAGAAGAAAGTAGCAAACATGGAATAAAATGTCAGACTACCTTTCCCAGTTTATAGTAAAATCTTTCCAAATGGTTTCACAATGTCCATGTGTCTACCCGTCCTTGACTTTCGAACGAAATGATAAGTTAAAAAAAGTCGTGCAATTGGAAACTTTACTGTTTTCGGACAAAAATGTCGAACAATGGCCGAGCAAATTTCTGGGTTGGAAAAAGACATTAGCGCCACATAACGTAGGATTTATTAACTGTGTGAAGTAAATATAGGCCTACTGAAAAATATGTAACATTTGTTAAAACAACATGGCGTCGAGTAATTCTAAACGTGACTTCGCACTAGATGGCATCTGTTAATGAACCATTCCAACTGAGAGCATTTTCAGGCGCCTGTTAAAATTACTCCGCCCGCCCGTCTGTTCGTACTCATGAAACAACCGGAGAATAGATACACAGATTTTGATGACATTTGATACAGGAGAATTTTTGGAAAAGCTGTCCAGTCATTTCAATTTTCACCTCAATCAGATTATTTTAACAACCACATTAGGGCAGGCTTGACTTCACCCATTCAAGGATCTCTGACCCCAGACAACTCTGAAGTCGATGGCGCTATTCGTGAAGGTCGGGGCTCAAATTCTGGAGAACCCTTCAGAAATATTACACTCTTAGTACAGTTCCTAACTTGTTTTGTATTCCATTTATTCTGTAACTCACATATTTTTCTCTTTCGTCAATCATCAATTTATGATTTGAGGTTTTCACAGCGGTGAATATGAAGATTTCTGTCTTCAATTATTTATTTATTTCTGTTTTGTATTTTTGTTCGTCATTCTCTTCTGTGTTTCTTTACAAACCCACCAATCACTCTTGAGATGTGTGGACGACTATCTTGTTCTGCGATACCCAAGCGAATCTTGTTGCCAGGTTCGGTACGCCACTGCTGTCACCTCTTTGATCTAACATATTGGCTCCAACGGTTGTCCCATCTGCCTCCGCGACGGGCGTTATCGGCAATAGAAGACAAGGATCCCCTTTTGATAGCTGGGATTTCAGAATGAAGAAAGCGAGGGTCAGCAAAATGTGGATCAGTGAGAGCCGCTCATCAAACAGCCAGCCGCCTGCCCCTAAGTCGCAACGGACTTGTTTGCCTTTCTTCACATCAACTTCACCAGTAAATGAGAAACCATGGAGGTGAGCGCCGGTCACCTGTTCTACCTGATGATGCTGCCTTATTGTGATTATTCTCCGGCTTATGTACCTCAATATTTTGAGTTTAAATGCATTCTTACAGCAGCTTATAGGTTAATAAGAATTAAATCAGCTTCTTTATCATGCTGCTAGCTTAGACCCCGAACAGACCTACAAAATTTCATAAATATATTCCTAATAGTTTCATAGGCGAAACTATGTAGAGCGACGGACAAGTTCATTTCATACATTTCCTGCAAAGAATTTGTTGTGGTACTAAAAGAAATCCTGTCAGACAGGATATGTATCCTGTTTGTTTGACATCGACAAAAGAGCTATTTTCATTTTCCATCCGAGCTGTGGGAACAGAACTGTAGCTGGTTACCTTGATAAGTCTGGTTTATCGCCAAACCTGCTCAGACTATATATTTACGACGAGCACCGATTATGCCCACAGCCGTAGCATCCATTTCAAAATGAAGGAGACGATGTCGTAAAATGTTATTGTGTTATGCCTCTAACAATAAGAAGAACTCACACTTCGAGGAATTCTATTGTAGGCCCTACTGTGTGGTGTTTCTCGATTAACGCTGGCTGCAGTATAGTTGGACAGACTCCCTATGCCTTTAGGGCCACATTCTTCCTCATGGTCACACATCAAGTGAAATGCTTCGTTCAAAAAGGGTGTAGCTCCAAAAATATAAGTAAAGAATTTACCTTACCACTTGGCAATCTCCTACTTCGAAATCTGCATGTTGCCATTGACTTGATATCTGCTACCAATGAATCAATAGTTCTATACAAATGAAATTTGGTGTGGAGGTATATCACCGTGGTACAATTGTTTCTACACTAGGGCCAATAACAGTTTTCCCATTAGACCAACGGGGCAAAGAAACCCTCATGTCACTGTTTTCAAACTAATACAAAACTTTCTTTATCCCTAACAGTACTTATTCAGAATTGAAAAATTAATATTGTATAAGCTCAAATATTAATTTAATTGAAATGTGCACAAATTAATAATACAGGGCTACATATTATTTTAAATTTGCTCCTGTAGCAGCTTGTCTCTGACACATTTTCTACCTGGAAAACTTACGGCAAGGTTTTGAAGTCAGTAACTTGTGGCAACTGCACGTAAAGCTGCAGACGAGATAAGAATCACGATTTCTTCTCTCACATCTTTCGTAGCAACGAAAATAAATAAGCATGCAGTGGACATAACTGGTAACAAATTAACAAAAAAAAATCATGGGCCTGATTACAAGCGGCCTTGGACCGGATGTGTCCCGCGATGAGATGTATCAATAACACACTTAACAAATTCTGCACGAAATTTTATGTCACCGAAAGAGCTCAGTCACTAAAGTTACAGGCTGAATGACGGGTTGGTTCAATTTTGTGTAGGGTAAGTCCAGCTCCAGACTGTCGATTCATGAAGGCGACCATTCCCACCTATTCAGTATTACTGAACGCAAAATATCTATGAGCCTGAGTTGTCTCAGTAAGAGGGGAAGGGAAGGTGGAAAGGGGAAAGAGGGAGCAAGGCGCCTTGTGCGCTATCATTTCCCCTCCCTGGCCGTCAACTTGTGCATTTATAACGCAATTGAGTTACGGATAGCTAGATAAAAAGGCGTGAGCATACGTCTTCATGGAGCTGTATTTAGTCTCAGCGTCGACTGTTGTGATTTACCTCTCAGATTCTGTTAAGAAGACGCTAGCTGGATGCAAGTATACTGATAACTAGGACGAAACCTAGCCATAAAAACTCGCAACTAGTAAACCAATCCACATTGAATTATTTAAAAACTGGTGTGTCAAGGAATATTCAGCGAATACAAAGAACTAATTTATTTACAAAACCGTCATCTTGTCATCTTTATTAGCCTACTAACACAACCTGAGTTAGTGAGATTTCAGGTTCTCACGGCAGCGCCGTGTAGTCTGGTAGCCAGAGCTAATTAACTTCGCGATAGAAATGTGAATCTTTTAATTTTTTGATCCGTTAAATAACTGTTTATACAAATTGTGTTTCCGAACATTTGCATTAACTTCAAATGACTGTACGTACTTTTACTTAAAAATCAAATAAGCTCACAGGGAATAAATCGTTTTGTCATAACAAACTTAATGACGCAATGTCGCTTTTAAAGTTTAGGCTAGATACTCAACCCGTTACGAAAATTCCTGTTTTTATGGAACCACAAAGTTCATTACCGACTTCAGAAAAGCCCGTCACTAAATGCATTCCTGATGTAACCTAAATAATAAACAGGATACAAGATACAACCTTTTAAGGATTCTGATCTATTTGACAGTTCTGTCATTCGTATCAGTTGTGCAATGTCCATGATTCTTTCGTTTAGATGCCTTAAAGCAGTTGACTTGCGCATCACGAAGTCCTCATTACGTAATATCCAACATTACATTCTTACTTACAAAACAAAGAGATAGTTTTACAATGATCTGTTTGTTACATTTCATAACATTCGTTGAAATTTTGAATACGTTTTCGACATGCGTTATCTCGGGTATAGTATCTTATTTAATGACACATTTCTTTACTTTTTAACCAGAGTTATCTCAGTTTGACGCGTCATTTTAATAGCATATGTAAACATTAGACCTGGGAAGCAGAAACGACTGCTCAAACTTAAGTTAATTTCACTATCATTCCGTACAATGCGCCGACACATTTGTTTTCATAAATGAAACTAAACGGCCCATACACGTCGTATAATCGAATCATAAAACAATTTTTTACGTTATAAATTTCCACTGTTAAATTGTGGGGTAAGACGAAAATAGAAAACTTACCATACATCAAAGCAAGCTGCTTCCTACATAAAGTGTATGGAAAATAAATTTTCAGGCTAGGCCTATACATGGAAGGAAAGTAAAAGCTTATTATTCTCCACTAGTTAACATAAGTTTTATTTTATCTCTCGGTTCACCCTCTAAAAGTGACAACAAAAACAAATGGGTACGGAGAAAGATTAAAGTCTGTAGGATTTGAGGTTTTCACGGCGGTGAGTCTGAAGATGGCTTTCTTCTGGGTTGTTGCTCGATTGCCCTGATGATGGGGGCAGCAAGGACATCTGAAACGTCGGTAAACTTCTACCAGACTACACGGCGCAACAACCCAGAAGACTGCGATCTTCATGAGAAAGTCTATTTATTCTCTTACAAAACGTTAAATAGTTCGCGACAACTAGGATTTTGTTCTTACATCACGTTCTTTACAAGTTAGCACAGAGCACAGAAGTAATTTTCGGTCATTCAAACGTTTCCGCTCCGAAACAGCTTAATAGGCCTACATTTCAGGAAATGTGTGGGTGTATACATGTAGGCATATACATGCATAGGTCAAAACAAGAGACAATGTACATAGCCTACTTGCTTTTTAAGTTGTGCATACATAACTTATGTAAAGATGTATATTTTTAAATGTAGGTTTATGGTAAGTGATGTATCGTATCGACTGCAATGTAATGTGTAATGGTTTCATGTTTTGTGTAGGACTTCTCCTATTTGCTAAACAAGGCACTTAGAATTACGTTTCCAGTTCACGCGTCGCCTACTTTGAAACACAGGTGGCAGGTAACATGCTTCGACGTGACTTAACAAGATACTAAGTACAAAATAGTGCAAGTTTCAGGTTTACGGAAATTTGAACCATGCAGCATAAACTGTAAAGCAGAGGAGCAGAAGAGGGTGGGGCTGCTACAGTCGATCGCGTGGACAAATCTGCTATTTAAGAACATGTCTGCACCTTTTGTAGAAAGTAACTCTCTCTTTCTGTTCCCTTTATTAGGGCGACTAAACCCCAAGAACGAGATGGGTGAGACAAGCGGCACGCATGGCAGAGGTAGGAATTGTATACAAAATTGTAGTAGGAAAACTTCAAGGAATGAGACCACTTTGGATACCCAGGCGTAGGCTATATGGGAGGATAATATTAAAATGGATGGCTGTAGTCATGTGGCCGTATTTTTCCACCCTTTCTTTTAGTAAATTGAACAGAGTATAAACGTTGAGCGTAATATGTGGGGAATACTTGTATCTCTGTCTCTGTACATGTTTTATCTACCAAATCACTTGAAACATTTCTATTAATTTTCCCATAGAGGTCTATACTGCAGATGGACGAACTAACTTTTGGGCCCATGTGGTGCTGTATGTCTTCTGTTTATTAGCTGCATGTAGGTACAGAACACTTATACGTCCAATAAATGAAAGACTGGGCCTCAGAAGTCGCAATTAACACAAAAATGTCTGTGCACACCAAAGTGGAATGCATCTTTGTACTCCGTTATAGTTACTTTTCCGGTCGTTAATGGATGACAGAACTGAATACGCCTACATGAAGTAAAAAATATAGGTGAGGTGGTTGCTACTTTAAAATCTACTCTCAAGTTAGCCTACAACGTATCACAACTGATGAATCCTTCTTGAGAAACTAATAGTGGTTCAGGTGGTCAAGGAACCGGACGGCTCATTATCGTTTTCACACAATTACGCCATTGGGCCTTATCCTCAGTGAGAACTGAATCAAGTCAATACACTATTCCCTAAGGATTCACTTCAATATTATCCTCCCAATTAGTATATTCCCTTCAGATTTCCCGACTAAAATATTTATGTATTTCCCGTTTCCTCATTCGTGCTCTCTCTTCTCATTTTAATATTATCACTCTAATAACAGACCATCTAGTGAAGAGAACAATTTTGAAGCTTCTTATTATACATTTTTGTCTTATTTCTTTGCGCATTACCGTCCCTCTTTCACTACGCACAATGACGACAACCTCTATTATTATCCTCCATCGTTTTATTGTCATGTCTCAGAGCCCCTCAGATTCCAAACCAGCTGATCCAATGCGATTTTACGCATGACTGTCCCCTCCCACAGATCTGACGAAGTCAAATTTTGTGAATGTGACATGCACCAGTTCCCATCGTGACTGTATCAAATGTTAAGGAAAAGGTAGGTTCCTTCTGCTGGCCATCATCATCAGCAGCAGCATCATTACTACCATCCCATCTTCGACGAGCAAAATGGATTCCGCCTGAAATGTGGATTTCCTCCCACACCCTAAGCTTGACAGAAAGAGGACAGGATGGTCAAAAGACCTGGAGACATATGTACGTCACCACACCAACATAGCTGGATGATCGCTCTCATTAATTTGGCTACATATCCTTGAGGGTGAAACATTAATAATATGGCGTTGTTCTTATGGGTTTCGGCACCGTGTAGACTCGTCAGTAGATGGGGACGTTAAGGAGAAAAGTACTATTTCCATCTTCAGGGCTTCAGGTCTGAAATCCTGAGCCCGACGATTCTACACGGCGCCGAAACCCAAAAGAGCACCATCAACTTCAGCGCCGCTTTGACCTCATATGCGAGTGGTGCAATGGTAGGCAGCATGCGGGTGTGCACAGCTACGCAGTAAATCAACCTACTTACATCTTGAAGCACCTGGCCAATTTGAAAAGCGACCAATTATAATTCACCGAGGGAAGAACAGCCTGCAGCTCTTTGTCAAGTCCCCTCCAGTTCTAGATGCTGACAACTCCAACCCTTCTTGTACAGGACTAAGGCGGGGTAACAGCCCTCTCGCTATTGGGCGACAGGATGTGTATTGTCAGACCATACCCCCTCTCGCCATGACCTCATGTCACTCATGTAAAAGCATGCTTTGCTGAAGGAATAATTGCCCTTCTGTGCGACTAATGTCTTCTTCGCTGAAAAGTGACACCAGATGTGCCTCAGCCTCGCTTGTTCCTCCCACCGGCCGCGCCATGAATACCGATCCCAGCGACATCTCGTGTTTACACAGAATTTCACGTTTTGCGCGATCTCAGAAGAGCAACCTCAAAACAATGAGAAGATTCGAAACCAACTAACTAAACAACCATCAAGTTAAGTAACTCTAATTAAATGAGTGAACAAGCAAATGAATAGTCAAACTAACCAAGAAATTAAACAAACAAGTAATTGGACATTCTTTATTAAAAATATGGTATAGGCCTAAAGTGTTTTTAATTCACTGATGGTTATTCTACCAGTAAATAAATAGTGCAAGAGGCATTCGGACATATGAATATGGGATTACATAAGCTCAAAGCGTAAATCGGGGTACATCTGTACTGAACGTTGCCGCCAATACGAAACCTTGCCAATGAACTCTTACATGAACCAGTTGAATACGCTCCACGACTTCAAAACCTATTACGTGGGAAAGCCAAAAGGTGAAGTAAAGTTTAATCTCAAAAAGAGATGTTGATGTCATGGAAAAATATGACGGAAATACGTATGAAATATCACACATTTGCCCACACTTAGCTTTCATTGTCTAAGTAATATTAACAGCGTGACGCGCTTTTTGGTTGGACCATTAACAAAGTGCACTAAAAGTACGGTGGCCCGCGATCCAATTTTTGCGATCAGAGAGTGCGAGAACTTGTGTAATTTACAAACGAATGGCAATTCAGTAAGGCGGCAAGTAGGCTATGTGACACAAAGGAAAATTTACGAATGGCTGTAAAGATTCAAAACGACGCAAAAGAGTATTTTTCATATTGCTTGTTTAATGCATTCGTGTTTCCAGGTTAAAAAGTAGACTGATCATGGAATCAGGAGCAACCGATAACTCAGCATTGGTAAATGTGTATTTGAAATAAGCGTCAGTCACAGATAAGGCGGTGCAACATTTGCAAATGACCCATCCGAAAACATTTTTTCTGGTAGATTTATGAAACTTGTGGGCCGTTTGGTGTATATTTAAGGCGTAATAGTAATTTGCGACGAAAGGTACCAAATCGTATACACCTATCAGTTACGGGGTCCCTACACCATTGGCGAAGTAGTCAGATATTGGAAGAAAGAAGTAAATTATCCTCTCATCTACGCTTAGGTCTCCCATGTGACTTCTTTCAAAGAGTTTATTAAGTTTTTAATATATTTCATGCTACACAACCCGCCAATTACCCTTCGATTTGATATTTTAATATGAGATAAAGATGACAAATTTCAAGACTGCTAGACGTCTAGGGGAGTGGAGGTATATCTCCACACAGTCCTAACATCGGCAGTAGACAGACGCGAGTGGTAAACGCCACGTCCCGGCCTGAAGTTACGTCATTGCAAAAGGCAAAATAGTAATAAAAGTTTAAACACTTGTCTGGTCATTAAGAACCAGTGAGTATTGAATCACTGTGCCGTGTCGCCACTCTGCGGGCGGTCTGCCCCTCCACGTGAAAGCACTCACGAGGAATGCAACAATGAGACTTCACTCAGCCCTCGGGACGTTCGTGACGTCATTATACCGAACAATAGCAAATACGTAACCTCTTCAGGAACGGGTAACTTCCAAATATACCAACTCCTCGTCTGACGAACGTTCTGTCAATGGATGTTACGGCGATGGTAAAACTAATACTTGTTTGTATGCGTAATTAATTATAGCTCCAAGCTGCGTGCGTTCTACCGGATTTGACCGTAAACACTTCAGAACGATGGAAATAATAAAAAGATAAGAAAAAGACGAAGAGAGAAGGGAAAATAAGAGACAAAAAATAGAAAAAACAGAGAATGGAACAATTAAAAATGGGAATAAAGAAAGAATATAAAACAAAAAGGGAATGATATCCAACACATCAGGAAAGTTAAAATCGGTGCCCTCTTTATGCGGGCCAGTTCATTTCCGGAATTGTACACGATGAACTGGCACAAACGTCCCAGTTTCTATAAATTTCAAGGTTCAAAAGCATATCAAGTAGCTGCTTGTGTACAGTCGTTTCATATTTCAATTAAATAAAGTGCAAATGCATTTCAATTAAATTCACATCTGCGTAGGCCTATACAAAAATATAAAGGCTCGAAAAATTTATCTAAAGCTTAAGCTTTGAACTGAAAAATCAGGCTCTTATGATTCTCTCCACCCATGTGACGTCCCTCAGGGACAATCACCCACATTTTAAGCGACACTTCTTAAGCACTCAGTTTGACATATCTGCCGTACACTGGCACATTCAGCAGACCACGTAAGGAGAACTGATAATTATTACCATAATAATTTAACAACAGATGTAATATCACAAATAATATATTTTATAAAGATTCTGACAACACATATGATTGTATTTTTACTTTGTTTACATTGTTTATGGAGTCGACATAAGTCTAACAATGCTTAACAAATAAGCTAAGGACAAACTGACCTTAGATTGACAATTCCATTCACGCATGTCCTTTGTTTTTAAAATAAACGTAATTAGAATATAAGTAACGTAAAGTAATAGATTGTACGAGTATAGTGTTACGTTTAAAGTGTTTCACAGGCGTTAGTGCATGATTGCACGTCTACATTTCGTAAGTAATTTAATTGTTAGTAAAAACTGAACATGGCTATTGGCTTGTCACTCGATTCCTTTACTTGGGTTCATATCCACTCCATCCTGAATAAAGTAGGCCTACACTTGCACAATAAAGAAGATTTATGTGAATAAATTATGAAAGGCGTGGAATAATCCTTTGATTTATTCAGATTCTGCACTTGGACAGGTCGGGTAGCCCCGACTGGCACTTACTGCGCCAACCGTACCAAGCATTGAAGCCATGACGCTTGTAAATCTTCTTGGCGCACCCAATATCATCGGCAATGTTGTCATTCTTCAAGTCTGAAACATCAATTCAATTGAATGGGCATTTATGTACTTTTCACTGCACATACCTCAATGCATTCATTGGTCCAACAACACTCTTAATAATCACACTGTAAACTTATCAAAATAATGTCCATTTTCCCCACATTTTTTCCAAACAAAATAAAAAATAGGTTTGTGTTCGCATTATGGCCTGTGTTTGCCTCCTAAGAAGGAATATCACGGATTTATGTCAAATGTGACTACACGTCATGTTACTGGCGGCTATTCCAACTCAGGGCCGTTTGTGAAACTTCAGGTTCTAAAGGCGGCTAGTATGAAGATGGCGATGAATAGCATCGTCCTGATGGTGGAGGCAGCAAGCACCTATAAAACGTCACTAAACTTCTACCAGCTTACACGGCGCAACAACCCAGAAGACAGCCATTTCCTTCACCGAGTATTCCTCTCGAATCAATGTCACCAAACTGCGTGCTTCAAGGCCATGGAAAGACTTTGCCCGCCCCTTAGTCAGCGATATAGCGTTGCTAGCTTTGCTATGGTGCGAGTTATGAGCTGTCGTTATTAGTTTCGGCTCTGCTGCAACGTTGTACGATTTTTCTGTGACGTTTAAACATGGAATTTGTCAGCTATAAACCTAATTCTTGTTAAGAAGAATAGTTAATAATTACATGGAAACAGGCCTTTTCAGAAACCAATAATCTTAAGTTGGTATAGAAACTCCTAACCTTTTATGAAAACGTAAGATTAATTCTCTGGTTCACAACGCCTATGTGACAGGGTGTAGTTTTACAAGGCCTGAGAAATGTACCTACAATATTTCAACACAATTGGTGAATACACGGTGGTGGTTTTATCGCTGAAAGTCTGGGGCCTTTTGCAAAAGGATCATTCTGTATAACGAAGTGCAAAGAATAATGTTAACACAGTTATGTATACACTCACAACTTCAGAGTAACACTCAAACATGACCTGGTGTACAGCGAGATATGGGACTTAAATTCAGCGCTCCGTCGCATAAAGAATGTTGAAATATGACCATCTGCAGAACGACAGACAACGGCGCCACCGAAAAAAGAGCTCGTTTCTTGTGTCAGTCTGTATGCCTGTTTGATTACCCTACACCATCTAACTTTCTGAAGAGTTCCACCCATTCAACCATATACAAAACTCCCACATACCGCCGCAGGCAGACGTGAATCGACTACAAATAATCTCATTTAGGTTCTGGTACATTCTATAAGACGGAATACACTGGGCGCAGTCTAAGTAACTCCAATTACACCAGCATATGGCAGTGGTGAGTATAATAGGCGCTTCAGAACCCTGAATGAAAGTTTTTGTAATTTTCCTCGAATTCAGGTAAATGTTGGCTGGAACAACATTTTAGAACAGGCTACAACCGCCGCCTTAAACAAAACTTCAGAGTGAAGATGGAGATGGTTATCGTCTGGCATGTTGAGAGATCGCCCTGATAATGAATACTGCAAGCTTCTCTGAAACGTAGGTCAATATTTAACAGATTACACGCAAACATTCGAGTTCATACCTTGCACCATTCCACCGTAGCCTACAAGAATCTTCACTAGTGTAACTAATATACGACGTAAACGCTTGACAATTATCGTTTCTAAGAGCAGTAGATTTCTTAATCCGCCGAGTAAGTTAGATATCGATTTTGGAGGTAATATCTTACACAATTGAGTCAGTTATTTATTTTCATGATGCAACATCTAAACAGATGATTCAGCGTCGTAATATAAACAGGGGAAGTTTCTTTTTATCGCTATACGAGAAGTAAATTGATCATAAAGAAACTAACATGAATTATGTTGTCAGGTAATGAATATTTTGATGGACCCAAAGGAACGCGTTTTCTTCATGGAAACTAAGTAAAGTAACTAGATGGCTTATGGAACCCGAAACTTCATCACCGAATTAACCAAAGCCCTGCACCGGTCCCTGTCCTGAGTCAGCAAAATCCAATCGCCTTCATCTCAAATGGAAACTAAATAACGAATCAAACATATCAATGCGACCATCTGTCCATCCGTGACAAAAATACTATTCTTGAAGACCACCCCTTATCGGCTGTCTGTGACTGCATAATATTTAACAAAATACAAAGAATATAATATTTTCTGGTCATGTTGTGTAGTTTCAGTTGATTAGTTTTGCTGTAACACATTTATATCTGCAATAGGCCTAAAAGAACATCGAAGTCAAAGAGTTATGCTCAAACGCAAAGATCGCATTTGAAAACAGCTTATATGCATTCTTAAAATTATATTCTCAGTGTTCGTCCTTGTTAGACCTTCATTAGTGTGTCCTTATGTAGACAAACTAAACTCAGTGTTGCCTTATACATTTCCTGTGGCGCTAACGCGTTGCTATTTAACCAACGTCGGCCCAGTACACTTCTGTGGTCCACTACTCAGCCTCTATCAAGTGGGTACGTGGGACATTCTCCTGCGTACCAAGATTCTAGAATAAGTGTTTCCACGTGGAAAGTGTTAATTTTCAATAGGGGAAACTTTACATGTGTACTAACCCACTGCTTAACTTCAAAAACTCACCTTCGCACTTAATATTACAATCTCCACCCTTGCGCCCATTTTTACACCAATATCTGTTGTTGATCTGAAAAGAAAATGCCAATAAGATTTAAAACCAGATAAGTATGTCAATTGATGTTTAAGCTGTAATATATCTAACTATTAACTAATTAATTTCCTACGCAATACAGTCCGATTCAACTGTTATGAATTTATTCACAGGCACCGAAACCTAAAAAGCTGTTGCCTTACCTGGAATATTCCATTGTCTAGGCTTCCGTCTCTGTTTACACTTCCCACTACATTGGAGTTCAGCCCGCTCTCACTTTCAGCCAGGCACACCCCTGGCAACAAGATCACATAATTACGGAAGGCACTTTAAACAATCCGCAACAGCACATTTTACTCTGAGTTCGAAGAACATTCTACTTTTATAATTTCTGGTACGGTAGATGAGATCGCCCTGATGACGGAGGCAGTACGACCTCTGAAACGTTGGTAAACATCTACCAGACTACACAGCGCAACAACCCAGAAGACAGAAATCTTTATACTGTTACTAATTCGGACACTGATGGTTTTACTCAAGATGTCAAGACGTACTAAATGAACTGCAGAGTGGGCCTTACTCAAATCTCACCACCTTTCATGTGCCTATATTAAATTAAAATTGTAAATGCCTACATGTTCATCGACCCAAAAACTCCTGTTTTCATCATACACCAGACAGTTATTGTTTATTTATTAATTAATTTTATTTAAATGTACAACTTCACATACTGTCAACAGCAGATGACGGAATGAGTCTTTTGCTACCGTAATTTAGTCATCCCTGGCTACTCAGTTTTACTATATTTCTTCGACCACGAATATGCAGTGTATTTCTTGTATCTCGATGAATTTGAAAGGACTAGCGGTTATCGCCAGTCATAGGCCCAATTCTAAGTGACTCCTCTCGACTTATAACGTCACATTTCTTGAAAACCAAAGAAGTTGTACGCTCGATGCTCTCGTTTATCCATAACCTTCACTTTATTGCGGTTCGCCCCGCGTTCGGACACGAGAGCCTGGCGATACAAGATTATATCCGTTTTGAATAAACTGCCACTACCTGTTTCTTTAAACAAAGCCACGGCGGCACAACCAATACGTCTGGCGTGGAATAAATGCCATTACTTCGTTCGAGAAACTAAATCGTGAAGTAGGTATTTAACAACTGCATTTAGTTTAAAGACTATATCACTGTCTATGAGATTCGAGGTTTTTACGGTGATAAGAAAAATGATGCCAACGTTTCAGATCAACATGCTGTCTCTATATTCAAGGTAGACCTTTAGTCTTTCATTACTGAAGATGGAGACATCACGT
>NW_019059959.1:920352-934612 GCF_000696155.1 Zootermopsis nevadensis | reverse complement strand
CTGCCTCCAACATCAGGGCGATGAGTAGGTAGTAAGCTGACGCAAAATCGCGGGAGACAGGTCAGTTTCAAGTGTTGGAAGTTTGAAGTGATTCAAAGTCTCTGTGCGCACATACGCTCTGGATGGCGCTCATAATGTCTGTGTGTCAAAACCTCAACACGATCCAAATGTGAAATGTCAACCAAATATTGTCTGAGTTTAAAAATTTTCAACGAACTTCGCGGTGGATTGTTTAGCATTCCTATGAAATGAAAATTGGAAACCCCGAAACAAAAAGGAAGGACCAAAAGATAAACGGGATAATGAAAGAAATTTACAAATACGGGAACAAAGAAGGAGAAAACGGATGAAAGGAAGATCTGGTTGTTGGTTTGCAGTTCCGCCGTGCAGACAGCTACACCGCACAACCCATTAACGTATTATGCCGAATCAGTCGTAGTTGTTTCGGAGACCCAGGCAGTGAAGCGGGGCGGATATGTCTGAGAAGACTGTGTAGGCCGTCTGTGGTGTGGAGAGAAGTTGAACAGCTCTGTGGCCTGCTGTTCTGTGTACAACTTCGCAGCGTTCCCAATTACTGTCGAGGCTCAGGAGGGAACCTGACACGTCATCAGTTGAATGACTAATAAAACTCAGGAGTGCCATTACACTCACACACACAGCCTGGATCACACCAATTTTGAAGATTTCTGTCTTCTGGGTTGTTGCGCCGTGTAGTCTGGCAGATATCTACCAACGTTTCAGAGGTCATACCGCCCTGATGACGGAAGCAGTATGACCTCCGAAACGTTAGTAAACATCTACCATACTACACAGCGCAACAACCCAGAATACAGAACTCTTCATACTCACCGCTGTGAAAATCTCAAATCTTACACACCAATTTTATTTAATTCCGATGAAAACTGATTTCAGATGAGACATGTCCACATTATGGCGTCATTTTCTTATTTTACATAAAAGGGAGGACTGTTGTATCATGTTAAAATGTCCGTTCCTGTGTCTATCACCCTAATTAGCAGCAAATCGAAACATCACGACACATTGTGAGATTTCAGGTTCACACGGCGGCGAATAGGAATATGGCTGTATTTTGAGTTGTTGGATCATGTGGTCTGGTACAAGTTTACCGACATTTCAGAGGTGCTTGCTGCCTTCATATTTAGGGCGGTAACTCACTCACCACCTTGATTAAGTCGGCAACGTCTCTAAACTGCTACTGGACTACACGGCGCTAAACTCTGAAGACAGCCATCTTTGTATTAATGTGTGTCAAGATAGGGACCAGTCAGAGGTCCTTGAGAACATGATAATGATCCTTTAGGATCCATAAAAGAAAGAAAACTTCTTGACCACATGGCCAAGTATTAGCTTATCGGAAAGAAATTTGATCTATGTAGTTGCGAAACACCGGTTTACTCACATTTCTACACTAATGAATTAATTCATGTTGACACGGAATGGAAAGGCAGGGAACAGGTAGGCACGCCGTCCTTTCTTAGTTAATATGTGGGTGAATGAGGCGACTTGCGCTGTCAGTCTGCAGAAGTGCCTACGAAGTTTAATACAAATAAGTCTCTACAACTTTTTTCATTCTACGACTTCACTCCACGTCAGTACTTACCCTCAAAGAAAAACAACAAAAAAGAAAACCATAAAATCAAGAAATAATTTCCAGTCACCTCGTTCACTATTTAGCCTCCTTATAAGACCATGTACACAATTTTTTTCTGATATATTAATGAAATATTTTTCATCCTACTTTTCAGTTACGATAATTTATTAACCTCCTGTCTGGAATTCCGACATGAAATAATAAGCCAATATAAATATGTCTTTTGGCATTTCTCCCAGCATAGGTTACTAGACGGTTATTCATTAAACATTTACGTGATGGGTTATAAACACTTGAAGTTCCGAGTTCGAATGTACCCATCATTCCTGGGACGTGCTAAAACTGAGTGGATTGTGACATTAATAGTGAGTGATGCGAAGGCAGAAACAGTAAAGCCTCCTTGTATAAGATCTCACGTCGAAATGTTTGTTTGTCTGAGTTGTCTGCTCCAAACAAATTACAATTGTGGTACGAGCCCACGTGGTCCCACTTCGTTTCAAGATCCAAGCAGCGTCAATGTCAAAAAGCACGACATTCTAGTTTAGCGTGATACAATCTACGTGAAACACAAATTACTTATCTCAACATTACAAGGATTTTCTCACAAAAGTTCATAGTTACTCAGATTACTGAGGAACAGTCTAAATTGTGCAACACAAAGGTTAATCAACACAGTCAGAAAAGTCCGGCATTTGACACCCTTAATCAGTCTAAACCATATTCCACATCTTTTCACCACATTTCTCTTAAAAAAAAATTTATTTTGCATTTTATGGCAAACAATCCCACATTGCTTCAAAGGAGATTCCGAAACAAAATTTTGTATGCAATTTCTTTACACTTGTCCGTGCTGCACATTCGTCCAACTCTCTTCTTCATAGAAAGAAAAACTCTAAAGAAAGAGGAACTGACAGCCTAATTAACTAATTCCATGGGGCAGAATTTTGTTTTCAAAATCAATATTAGACGAACTGCTCAAGAAATTCCCCGACTTTCATGGAATTCGAGGGTTCATTACCGTATTCACAAAATACGGTCAATAACCGCATCCTGAGCCAGCTGAATCCTAACCCCACATCCAAATTTATTCGGTATCAACTTCAGTATATCTCCATTTGTGCCTAGTCTCTTATGTGGTCCCCTAAAAAATTGTTTATGCATTTCTTATCTCCCCTTTCGTGTTGTATATTTTTCCCATCCCAATAATAATAATCTCAATAATAATATATGTTTAAGAGTATTTAAATGGCTATTAAAAATATGTGATCTGACTAGGGTAAAACACCAAATGGTGATGCAACGTGAAGATGAATAAAGATTTTAAATATAATTGTTTATCCAATCTAAAAATCCGTGACAATGGTGAGTTATTTAAATAAAACGTTCTTTGGATATTTTATTTAAATAATCGTATATAATCAAATTTTTATATTATTGTTCTTTGTTCATGGGTTTGTCACAGTGTCTCTCCTCAAGAATAAATACTCATAGCCCTGATGATGGAGGAAGCAAGGACCTCTGAAACGTCGGTAAACGTCTACCAGACTACACGGCGCAACAACCCAGAAGACAGAAATCTTCAAGAAATGTTCCTTATTTTGCGTAAATCGACGGTTAATTACTGCGTCTGCAAGTGACCGTCACAGGACCCCTATTCTGAGTCAGCTGATACAGTTCTCACGCTGTTACTCTACTTCAATTCGCGGCTAGGACCTCCCAACTGACCCTTCTTTCTATTCGGGTTTTACAGTTCCGTTTGTAGCCTACACGGCTGCATGCTACATGCTCCATCCATCTCATTTCCCTGGATGTAATCACCTTCAAAGTACTCGCTAAAGGGAATACATTATGGGATCCTCGTTACGTAATTTTCTGCGCTTATCTGTTACTTCTAGAAAGTATTTTTTGCTTTGGTGATTCTCCATAAATAAAATGTGCTTATTTTAAGGTAGGATTAAGGGATTTATGAACTTTGTTGGTAATATCAGTTAAGCCTATGTTTTCTAAGAAACTTCTGAGGGATTGGGTCAAATCCCTAAACGAAGAGACCATTATCTCGACGAATTAACATTGAAAACAGTCTGAGGACAGTCGAGTATCTTCCAACGTTAACTTCTGTGCCAAAAAAGATTATTTCGTTTATTTTTTTGTGTCAAAGGACATAGCAAGTGGATTTTAGTTTTAAAATACCAAAATAACAATTTTAAAAGTCAGTGTATTGCGTACAGCACAGATACGTTCTTAATTTAGCCATTTTTGAAGCGCAGTACAGTCCGTAATAAAAAGTAGTGAACGTACATGAAACTTTGTAAACGTCAGTATGATACTGATTGTATCGCAATTGAAAGGAGCCAAGCAAAACAGATTAGGCCTACAAACCATTAATTTATTAAATTCCGAAATATAAAACGAAATAACTTAAAATTTGAATAATATTTAAGACATATATTAAAAATTAATTAACCTTGAATGTAAATCCCTCGACCAGTGTAATTTGTAGCGACAATTGTGCGCGCTTGAACTGGTTTTCAATTGATTAACTTAGAATGCGTTATTCATCATACCGTAGGCCTGGAACGCAAATGTCTGCTTTTGGTATTACTATTAAAAAATAAAACGATGACGCAGTCTCTGTGTTCACTTAGGAAAAATTATCTAATTAACTCCATGGAGCAGAATCTTTCTTGAGAAGCTGACAGTTGCTCATCAAAGCAATCATTTATACAAATGTGTTCTCATTAATATACGCATACTATTCACTGCAGTATTTGTGCTCAGGAAAGATGCTTCTAAAGATCACTTAATGGGCTTAAATTAAGGGGGTTGGAGACTATGAAGGTTAAATGGAGCAATCAGACGATTATCAACAGAGACTTCCCCTGATTCTTAGACAACAACAGCAATTTGTGAGGCTGGTGTAGTTGAACATCCTTCTTGTAATTTTACAGCTGCGTCTTAATTTTCTTTTCAAAGCAGTAAAAGTGTGGTGTGGAATACGGAACAAACGTTTACATGGGCGGACGTGACAAACAGCTAGGAAATACGCACCACTAATTACACTTACGGTCCTAACTGAGGTAACTAACTGGTCCTAATAACTTATTCTTACATCGTATATATGCAACGGTTCTCATCCTCTGTAGTTCTAAATTGGATATTGTTACCATTAGGCCAGATAGAAAGTACAAGACATATCTGGTTCAACTAATTCAACGGAATGAAGTCCTTAAGAAAATATCAGAGCTGCTTATGAAGTAAAGAAATTGAACGCCTCTTATGGAACCCGAAGGTTCATTACCGTGTTCACAAGAAGACGCAATTAATTGATATTCCGAGTCAAATTAATCCAGTCCACAGTCTTCCACTGTATTTAATTATATTTAGGATATTTAGGCGACCCGTCCTTCAGTGTCTTGGGCATCTGCGGGTCCCAACTTTCGTTGGCTTTGATCTATTAGACAGTTCGTAGGACTCCTTGGTCGAGTTATCGGCCCGCCTCAAGGCCTCTTACCTATTTACAGGACAGCACAACATAGAAAGACGCGGACAAACATCCATGCCTTGTTCTCCCATTTACACCTTGGTCTTTTAAGTAAAATCGTCCGTTCAGGTTTCCCCACCAGAATTTTGTATGTATTTCTACCTCATACGTGTTCCATACCACGACCATATCATCTTACTTGTTTTGATCATCCCAATAATTGGTGTATAATGGGCCTAAAAATTATTAACCTCCTCACTACGCATTTTTCCTCAGCTTCCTACTCTTTTCTTTCTCTTGAGTCACACTATTCACCTTAACAACTAGTTATCAAACATCATTAATCTAAGTGAGATATCAGGTTCTCACGGCGGTGAGTAAGAAGATGGCTGTAATAAATACTCATAGCCCTGATGATGGAGGTAGCAATCACCACGTCGGTAAACTACGTGGCGCTACATCCCAGAAGAAAGTTATCTTCACACTATATTTGTGTTCTGTCCAACGTGCCAGACAGTTAAGTTCAAATAGAATGAATTGTGTCTGATTGAATGTCATGTAAAATAATGCGTACCTCAGAGTATTAAAGTGCGGGCAACACCTGCAGTTTGTGGCCCTCATTACGCAGCATATAGCAGCGTGACCTTGGGTCAATCGCTTACCTAGAGAGCCATAACGTGGGCTGTCCTCATTAACACCATACCAAGAGCACGCCCTCTCTCTTACCGACCATGATCTCGCCGCTAAATTACCACTCCGAAGTTTAGCAAATCCACTTCTATTTCGAAGTCACACGGGTCGAATATCGAAAGGGACTGACTACACATTTGGTAGTCACAGGAAGTGTATTTTTTCCTACCCGCGGCGATATTAGAAACCATTTACGGCCTTTTACCAGTTTGTCATACACAAAGTTCCGTTTCCTTCCTTAAGTCTTCCGTCGCCCCTCCGCCTACGTCGTTATATCATCCTAACAACTTTCAGCAAGGAACGCCGATGTCATCCCAGTAAACACAAACACTAATGTTTTTATGTTTATTGATAATTCATTATACATATTAAGTATCACGTTTCTTGTGTTTTTGTTCCTTGAACCCCAATATTTCGATAATGCATCAACTTCCCGCATTGCCCTTCGCGAGGAACTTGAAGAACGTAACCCCGTTAAAGGCGGCGGTGTGCTGTCCAGAGTTCCAACACAGACGCAATCTGCACAATATCTGAGGTGAGTAAGAAGCCTCTGTATCTTTTGCTTGCAATATATGTTAACTCAGAAGTCATCAACAACCTATAAAAAATGTCCCTGACACTCTTCGATACAATATCGAAGTACGAGAAACATACTTCCTTCCAATTTTGGCTCTGTACATAGTCCGAGAGAGTCACTAAGTGGTTACGGGCAAACAAATCTCATAACCTCGTTTGCTAACAAATAACAGCGTTTGTGTGCAGGCTAACCCGAAAGTACGTCAATTCAATCAGGAAAGGGTTTTACAGCCTAGCAACGATCAATACCAAATCAGGCCCAAACATTTTCAAATAAAATCAGCTTTCCGCATAATCCAGATCCATACAGGTCTGAGTGTAATATTCGAAGCATTAACGGCGACTAAATGCAATGACTTATCGGGCGATCAACCGCGTGAGAATGAAGTTGTGGAGGCGGAGGCAGAGGCAGTATCCGAAACGTTGGATCACGACTCCATCCGATCTCACACTGATCGTGCGAGAATATTTCATTGCAAACTTTAGTGTAATTTATGCCGTCGTATTTACTCGTATATCTGTATACTTAAAGAAACCGACCCTCCCTGTAATTTGCTTGTTCTCAGATAATGAAAGAGAATAAGACTTAACTAACTAACAAACTAACTAGATGGCTTACCGAACCCGAAGGTTCATCACCGAATTAACCAAAGCCCTCCACTGGACCCTGTCCTGGGCCAACAAAATCCAGTTTCCTTCAACTCCTATCTTCCATAGATCCCGCCTGAGATTATCCTCTCAGAATAAGACTTGGCTAGCAAAATTAAAAATTCGTTGCCCAACCAGAAGCACTTATGAGGCCTACCACCACCAACCCACCACTGCATGTCATTAATGTTTAACCTCTCAACAAAGAGGAAAATACAATCTTGTATAACGTCTATGGAACATCTGTGAAGTTAACACTCGACATAAAATAATATAAAAATGTATAAAGTTAAATTGCGCTTTTATTTTCTTCTTCTTTTGTCGTAGTGTATAAAATCAACTCATAACTAGGAGGCAGTGAATGACTAATTCAGTCAGCGCGCGCCTTCTCCAAAATTATTCAACGGATTTCAATTAAGTTTTATATTACGGTCGACAATGAGAGTTGTAGGGGAAATTCAATGTTGGTCTGTAACAGACACATACAACCTTCATCCTACATAAATCACTAATTTAAAATCTAATTTTATCAAAACATACTCATCATAAAAGATGTGTATGAGAAAATATAGGCCTCGTTAGCTCTAGAATTGTACACTAAGAGGAATACTTGTTTGTGCTCCAATATTACTCCATGTAGGATTTGAGCTTTTGGTGGCTGTGATTCTGAAGATGGCTGTCTTCTGGGTTGTTGTAGCCTCCATCAACAGGATGATGGAGGCAGCAAGGACCTCTGAATGTCGGTAAACTTCTACCAGACTGCACGGCGCAACAACCCAGAAGACAGCCATCTTCAATATTACACTAGATAAAGTTCGATTACTTATTCGTGGCTTCTGGCCTACGTACGACAGGAAAGAAGAGAATGTGAATGTAGATAACCCGGAAGAGTAGTGACGGCTTACGTTGGCAGATACTTGAAAACACTGATCGCTTATTACCTTGACATCCATTAATATAGCATACAGGACTTTTAATACACGCTCTTACTTGGAACCGGCTAACTTTCCTGCGCAGTCAAAAACTCTTCGTTCCCATAAAACATATAGAATGTATCAAGCAACAGACGGACAGACATTTTCCCACACTACGTATTGGAGAATATAAAAAAACAGGCATACCTCAGAAAACTGAGGGTTATAAAGACTCGACGTAGCTTATTTATGGCATCCTTCAGTTTTCGGATCGCTGTTTGGAGTTGCCGACTGACGGGGGGGAGTGTCGAAGGATCAGCTCCAACAGCCAAGACGCCACTTGTAAATATCAGACGGTTCATTTCTGGAGGGGGAGAAGAGAAGTTTCCATTGAAGTATACAGTAGAAAGAGAAGGATTCCAGGCATGTCGAAATGGTCCGAGTTCATTCAAAACTTTACAGGCAGGATGTATCACACATTTATAGTGACCGCAGGTGGTGAACTGAACGAATTCCAAATGTGCAAGGATCTAAGAATACAAAGCCTCTGCAGCCACGGATCCATGCTATCATTCACATCTTCATCATCTCGTTTCTTTCGTTTGTATGCGGACTGTTCTAGTTGCAGGGAATGGATCCAAATAAACACAGACTTTGTATATTCTAGTAAAGTAGACGCTGTGTCTAAGCACCGCGCCAAGAATGGATATAGAGACTTTTAGCTGAAACTTATGAATTCTAAACCTCAGCGACAGATATAAATGAACGGTTACTGTCATCCTTCTGCCACTTCAGTCCCCGAGAAAGAGCCCTATGGTACCCAATATGCAACAGAATGCTCAGTGGGACCCGAATATTCCAAACATAGGGGAGAAGAAAAAATTTCCTGCCTTTGCCAGGAATCGAAAGCCGGTCCTCCAGCCCGTAATACATCAGTTTGCGGACTCAAAATATCGCGACTTTTTAAGGAAAGGACTTTAATAAGTAGCCTGCTTAAAGAATTTTGGTGGCAAAGAGGTCAATTTGCTGATTCTTGACAGAAATTGAACCAAGATGACACAGACCACAGCCACCAAGCTACTTTAGTCACTGAGCTATGGGAGTTCATTAATAAATCTATGTGCTACAAGACTTTCAGCAGTATTTTTGCTCGAAATTTGTGAACAATAAATGTATAAAGAATTTATGTGGCAAAGTGAGGAATTTCACCTCAAACAGGCCTAATTGTTATGTGTAAATCAAGGTTCTAAACTTATTACTTCGGTACCACAGAAAGGTGCATAACAGCTTCAAGCACTGTCCGCGTTAATCTCAGGAAAGCCGCTTTACCGTGCTCATTTGATAAAAGTTTGGGAGAGCCCAAAATTGGTCTGGACGTAGTGAACTGAGAAATATTTGTCTCCACCGGGAATCGAACTCCGATCAACCAGAAAAGAACTTTACTAATTTACGGTCCATCTTACCATCAACAAATATTGCTTAGTTACCATTCAGAATTTCTACTGTAAATGTTAGGGTTCCAATGGATTAGACCTCATTACTTCCATTAATACATGTCACCATGCAAATTGTACGCGTCAATTATTCTGCGTTGGTTTATTCACAGACGCTTTCTCATCTGCATAAATAAAAACACACTGATTGATAGGGTGATTATAAATGATGATTTGTATAGGCGTTAATAGTAGTGATCATGGCCTCTTCCTGGGTTCCATCGCATGGTGAGACTGAGAGGAAACCACAAAGATAACCCCGGTCTGAATTCAAATCTGATACATTCCGAATACAAGTCTATAAATTCACTTTTACACTAAACTGCTCATTTAACATTGATTAACTATCATCAATACTACCAAATCTCCAAGATCTACGCACTGTCGTTTACAGCAATAGTTTTTCTGGTCGCCATTCCAAGTACACTAAATTCCGGTTAATTGGGACACATCGGGGCTAGAACACTTTGGCCCAATTAAGCGAATTTCCACGAAAAGAGTTAAAAGGTTTGTTCTTTAAGATTTGCCCCGATTACCCGTTGGCCCAATTAAAGGGAATCTACTGTATTTCAAGAAAAAGAAGCCCATGCCACTCACGAAATATACCTGATGATTAATGAATAATGAATTGTAATATGCGGAAGAAAGCGGTCGTGGCCCAACATGAGATCTTTTCCGACATTTTCCTGGAGAGGTCGATCAGAATCACAAAACACTTCAATCAGGATAGCTGGTCTTAGGAAAAGAGGTTTGGAACCCAGACCACCCAAACACAAAGCAGTGCTAATCACCAGTTCGCAGCATCTGGTAACTAATCTGATGTTAATGTCTACTCATTGCAGATACAATCTATTATTACGAAGCTAATCGCATACAGATATCACATTCGGTATCCACAAAAAAATTCTTGTATTTCGCTAAATATACACAATATAGAAAACTCAACAGTTATAGTTGTCCCGGATGTTCAACTAAGCTCAAGACAATGCAGGTTTATGGGGAAGTGGAGGTACAGCTCCACGCAGTCTTAAGGTTGTCAATAGAAGGTAAATGGCAAACTTCGCGCTCCGGCAGCCGAGGAAAAAACGCCTGTACCCGCTGGATAAGAGACTGGGTGGGCCCCCAAAGCCCGTCTGAATGTCGTGACGAAAATAAAAATCCCGCCAGGAATCAAATGCCTATCGTCTAGACCGTAAAGTAAAGCTCCGACGCTACACGCCGTTTGAGGCGCTTGAGGCTAGCTCATATTCCTTCATGGCATCGGCTCAACAATAAATGGGAGTGTTTGTGATTAGTCAGCGTCACGCCCCGGCCACGCATTACCTCCGAGGGAGTTGGCCACTGGTAATCTTTGGAGAGGAGGCTAGGTGAGCCCCAGAGCCGGTCCGGACGCAAGACTAGAAAAATATCCTTCGCCCCCTGCAAGGGATCGAACCCTGGGCATCCACTCCGTAGTCAGACACTATACTGACTAAGCAATCCCTGCTCATAAATTAACAAACAGTTAAACCAGACCAATAATGACCAAAAGTAATTTCTACAGACAAGTTTTATCACAGACTTCACAGTACCAAATATCACCCAAATCTCAAGAGCACTTTCGGAGATAAAACATAAGCACAAACAGGACCGACCTCTCACTATGCGTTAATTTTAAGCGTAAATTCAGCTTAAGCGTAAAAAGCACGCTGACAGTCTGAACATGCTCACCGCATTCTCCGCAATGAACGCTGAATCACCACCAAACGCTTGTTAAGAATTATTACAACCAAGTGGCCACTCACTCTAGAACAAGGCTGTCATCAATTTGGCGAAAATGAGTAAATGCTGGATGTTATTTTGCGATATTTCATAGAATACTCTATGCGTAAACATTTCTTCTGATTCTTGTATACAGAGTAGTTTGTTTACGTGTTCTCTGGGTGAATCAGGCCTGCATAAAATTTAGGCATAACGTGTAAGGACGAATCTGACTACTAGTCTGCAAATGCATCTTAAAAATAGGAAAAGAATTCCAATTAAATTTCTTATTTTCCGAAGACGTCTCATTGAAAATTCTCAGGTGAGTTAAATTCTGATTCGTTTCTGCTCAACGTAACCAGACCCGTGTGATTCTGTGTTATATCATATTAATGTTGATGTTATTTTATTGCAAATAAATATTATCTGATCAGCCAGAAACTGTTCCGTTAAATAACCATGACGTCGAAAAATATTTACCGTTACAGTTGCAGTTGTCTTTAATTCAACTTCTGTTTCCAGCATTTCAATTTTCCATTCTCTTTGTATTTAACTTTCCGCATCATCATAAAACGGAGACCAGCAGAGATCATTAGACCTTAGAGTTTGACTTTCGTGCAGTTTCCATTAACCAAAAGTTTTCGTTAATAACATAAAAGAAATTGACAGTCTAACCACGGTTCCCTACTTAACGTTGAATAACGTTTAACTGTATAAGTATATTTGTACTGAAATAAAATTTTATTTACACATTAATGTATACCTTTACATCTTATCTATACGCGACGTAATCCGCCGACAGCTTATCTGTGTTGCGTCATGTACTCAACACACTCTAGAACCGTTCTTTATTACCAAATAAATGGCCAAAACTCTTAAACCGTAAGAGTTAGCTGAAATCTGTTTGCAAATTTGAAAAGCTCGTGTTTATTTACGTATTTCACTCGCAATATGTCCAGATCTAACTCTTACGCCTTAGAAGTGGCAAGCGGTTGAAGTTAAGAAACGGGAGTATAGTTATTAAATGTTTTGGGTAATTATTTCAACAATGTGTAAAATATTCATTATATAATAAATTAAACATCATGTATAAAAAGCCCTTTATTTACTCTTTAATTTACATATAGGTTTATATTCTCTATCTTACATAGGTCTCGAGTTATTGGCGTTTGAAGTAGTTACACACCAGCGTTACCTTACATCTTACAGTTTCCGTCGAGTGTACGTGATTTTGTAAATGTTATTCAACGTTAAAAATGCACTCATCAACTTATATATCAAACTTTTTACTGTATGTCCCTAGCGCATGAGTTCAGCGCAATAAGAGAAGAAATAAGAACTTATTTATGTCATTTCAAATTAGAAAATCTCACTCCGTGAAGTCGTATCTATTTGTGGGAAACCGGAACCAGGGGTGAAGCGTTCATGGTAACCGTGTTAGCCGTGTTGCTCCGGCAAACACTTTCAAAAACTGAAATTAAGATGTATTGTCTTATTTCTGTGGTTCAGTGATACTCCTTACACTGTAACACAACAGAATGAATTAAATAAAACTCATCGTTAGCCAGCTATAGCCTTACAGACTTTGTTAGCCAACTAGTTGAGGCTTACGCAAACGTAACAAAGCTTACAAAGCTGGCTAACGATGGATTTTGTCTTATCCGTTCTGCTGTGTTCCAATATATGGAGTATCACTAAACCACGGAAATAGAACATAAGACTTTGTTTGTAATTGTTTTAAGTAATAGCCGGATTAACACGGCTAACACAGTTAACATGTTTGCCCCATACAACACATTACAAAGGAAAAACATGTACCCATCTGTTCCTGATCAGACCTGTATAATTCATTATCTTATGCACATTTTTGCCGCAAAAGTTCGACAGACTAGATCGAAGGTGCTATGAACACACTGTATTTAAAGAATATCTGAACTCAGCTGAAGTACAAATTTCTGGATTTTTTTAATATTTTGCTATAGAAAATATTACGAATCAGAATTCTTCCGTTATTGTTACTGCTGATGCTTTTATTAAACCCACCTTAATTCATTTTCAGGTTCCGAAGGATACCACTTCATACAATTTCCTTATAATATAGGATATATTTACAACATTATTACCACATTAGTTTCACAAATAAAGTTCCGTTATTAGAAATCTGTTTTAATATAAAAATATCTCGTGCGGTCGCAGTTATTCTCAATATTCTGGAAAAGATGCGGCAATGCCAACTGCACAGAGTCATTTTCTTTTCTGTCTAACTCAGGGTTTTCACCTCTACACTGTACCGTGCCATGGCGCCACTAGAACACCCCTGCATTACTGTTGGGCAGTTAGGCCATCACGAGTCACAATCATGACACACTTCTAATCTCTTTCGACATTACAGCATGCAGCAGCGACTGTGTCCAGGGAAATGGCTCTATGTCTGACACTATAACCTCCCCGCACGAGCAAATACTTAATGTGTTATACTCATGCCAAATGCTTCATAGTAAATCTTGCGGGTACAGCACATCTCTTGCTTTTATGACCTCTGTGTAAGCTTTATGGCAAAATTACCAGTGAATACTTCCATAAAAACAAAGTACTTCAACACCGGTTATGTACAGGTGTCCCAAAAAGATGTATACACACATTCAGTTAAAGAAATAAAGACTCGATGGACCCATTTTGCGCATCTGTATCATAGGAAGAGATATTGTGGTGCCATCTGTTAAGTGTAGACCGCACTATGTTCCCCTCGTAAACAGAACTCACGGAATCGACAAGATTAATATTCCGTATTATAATGCATACTGTATACACGAACACAAACAGCTGTCAATAAAGTCACCGGCTACAGCTTGACGATCATGGTTCGATTTCCATCAGGGGAAAAGATTTCTTCTTTCGCCACCACGTCCAGCCCAGATAAAGCGGCCGGAGCGAGAAGCTAATAACTCACCTCCGTCTAGCGACCAGGTTCAGAATGCGTTCCATAAGTTTCGGCATGTCCATATGATATTGTCGTCATAGATTTTCTAGCTATACTTCAAATACCCCATAGGACTTCATGGCGTGGTGGTTAGTTAAGCACACCGACATTTACTGTTGCGAAGCG
>NW_019059959.1:877144-910765 GCF_000696155.1 Zootermopsis nevadensis | reverse complement strand
TTCAATGAAATGAAAAGAAAAAATGTTTGCTGTGTCTACATAGCGTGAACAGATCTGTAACATAAACAAAACTCGAACGGAATGCTAATGTTGCACAATAAGGCAGGATTCACACCAAAACAACAAGGAACAGGTGATAGGCAAATGGCGACAGATGTCACTTGTGCATTTCAATGTGAATAGTTCACACCAGAATAATATCGATATCGCTTTTAAAATTATCGTTCAGCGATATGTGATATGTGAAGAAAGCAACATTATTGCTATTAAGCCGAGCGATGCATACCGCATGTCGCTACGGAAAAGGTTTGTTTGTAGTGGCTTACTGCATCATCCAATGAATCAGAATATAAATAGCAAAAGACAACAACAAGAATTGTTGAAGGATAGGATTTCAACCGTTTTAGAGAATGTTCTTTTCAAGAATTAACACAGTTGAGGTACGGTCCACAGATCACGAGAAAATCCCTGCTAGGAATTCGATATACGCGCATGCGCAAGATTTCGCGGTGAGTGACGACCGATCCTAAAAGCATTCGTTCCACAACCACTGAACGAACAACAGACGACAGGCTTTCATGTGTTCTAATGGGTACAGCTTTAAGATTACCTCACAGCGGCACAGTGATTTAATCTAGAATATTATCGCAGCACCCGCAGAACACATTAGAGGTGCGCTCACTACACGCTACTCTTAACTGCTTGATGTTTTCAGTCTGTGTGTAGTAGCGTAAAACTCTGACGTATCACACTTCCCACCAATAGCAGCCCTCTAGTCCAGCTGATAAGTAACATTCCCCCCGCA
Organism: Zootermopsis nevadensis; assembly: GCF_000696155.1. The sequence continues at coordinate 909,960 of NW_019059959.1, read as the reverse complement.
CCGCACCAGAAACGACTTCCCTCAGCAGGGTTTTTCTCGTGATCTGTGGACAGTACGCATTTGTTGATATGAAGAACTGCATTTCAGATGTCCTGCTGTGATCACCAACAAATAAATAAATAACAAGTGCAATGAGGTCTATAGGGAATCAAAGAACGCATTTGGGAAATAAATCATATTTAGGCGTACGCCAACCAAAACTTTTTTCCCTTGTCACCTAAAACAATTGGCCTAAATAAAACACTCTGCTAACCTCCAAATGAAAGTGCCGCATACAGAATGACAGATAAGAGCCAATACGTGTGTAGAAATACTAGTAACCTTCCTCACAAAGACGCGGTAACCAAGCCATAGGTTCATTTACGACACATAAACTTTGTCTCACTGCCGGGTAGTTATACATAAAACTTAGCCATTTCTGTGCAACTAATCGATACAGGGTTTCCAGAGTGTGACTAATAAAAATACAACTTATAAAACAGGGCTGTGAAAATTTCTGCAAGATGGCATCACACAAATTACAGTTTGTAATGGGTTCATGTACGACGCCATAAAGGCTTGCGGAAGGAGTTGTAAAGTTCCACGCATTATTCGGTAATGTGTTAGTTTTTGTTCGGCGCCTTTCAAAAATGAACAAAACATATTTCTCCTTACTGTAAACTAATTTATAACGTGGTACAAAATGTCATTTTTCTGACGACTGAAAAGTGAGGTCAACAAGAATTACCTACTCGATTAATATCCCTGTTACGAGCTTCATTTCCCTTCCGAACTTATCAGGCCAGCAAGACTGGAAGCAAAATATCTGCGAGTCTGCGCTACGTCACAGTAAGAGGGGAATGGAAGATGAAACCGTCGCGGGGGAGCAAGACGCCTTATGTACCATCTCTTCACCTCCCTCCCCTTACCACGGCTAGCCGGCCAGCAAAGTCAACGTTCAACGATGGTCGGATATATCTTACGACAATAAAACTGAATTTTGCCGAAAAACATCCAGTTTGCAAACAATGGTCTGAAAAAAGCGTGACAGGCAAAGGATGGTTTGCGCTGCCCTTAAGTGTTTACTGCAGTAGTTCACTACATTGTCACAATGTGACAGCACAAGAACCATTTACGACTTTTCAGATATAGGGCTTGCTCGGAGTGATAAAGCGTTCAGTAAAATGAGAACTCACCAGGCCACAGAGCACCGAGGGTTCGCACACCAGTCAGTAAATACTGAGAACTTCTGCTTACACAGCAAACTGCTAAGCGCGTTATGAAAATTTCTTACTGCTACAAAAGGTACAAAGCAATTTCACTAGTCTACGACTATTAAGCTGTTTTCCCGCCTAGGGCTCAGGCATTTTATTTTAAATATATTTTTCTCTAATAAAAATATTGATGTACAAATTTGCAGTAAGTAATCGAAATTTACAGAACAAAATATTTTTTGCACGAAACATAAAACATGTATGATGTATTGTTTTCAAAGAAACTTATGTTATGATATTACATTCAATTAAATACTACCTGGGGGAGGATGTTGTGTTTATTGAACACTTTAATAAGATAAGATCTGTATCTGAAGAAATACCATATTAATCGTATGCACATAGAAGGAAACCAAAATCAGCAGTTATAATGTAACACCTATAATAAATTATATGAAAGTGTTTACACATTTTAGTGTCTCCGAATAAAACTAACAAATATAAATGAGGTTCACGATGGAATTGTGAGATGAATAAGCCTATCCTTAGTTTTTCAAGGACAAAATAATCATCTAAATAATATTTGAAAACGTAGTTCTTATCACCGATAAAACACACATATCCGTTACAAGTGCATTTTAATAACCTTTTGGAAAAGCTTTGTTCTTTATTCCGAAAACTAAACTTTTTGCGCGACATACAGAATTATATATTACATTTGAGGTTCTCTTTGCGGTGAAGATGTCGATATTGGTCTTCTTGGTTGTAACACGATGTCGAGTTTACATGTAGAATTAAACCCATCAACGTACAAGCAGGTGGAGTAGTACATAATTATCACTGACCTATTACTCAGTTTGAAATAGTTTTTCATCCTGTCTACATTGAAAACACCGAAGATCAAGATATGCAGAAAATTTGTTACGTAGGCCTATTAGTATGTAACATGGTCTCTTGCACTGAGGAAAGGACACAGTTTGAGTGATTTGGCAATTACCTAATGAGAAATTTCGTCTCTTAAATAAGTTACCTGGTATCGTTATTACCGGGGTTCGATTCATGGCAGGGCTCAAGACTGCTTTCTGGGGGGGGGGGGGGGGGGGGGCGGCAAAGCTACCGGGTCGTGAAGCAAACTATTCATCTCCATTTAGTGTCCAGATCAAAAACGCTTGGAACCATACATCCACTCTTCCACTTTACCTTTTACCTTCACCCAGCACTGTTAGGATGCTGAAGTCAAGTAGGCTAGAATGAGGTAGGCATATGGCTAGGACGGAAGTGACAAAGAATGTACATAGAATTTTGGTTGGGAAACAGTTTTTAAAATGTCCACGTAGAAAATAGACAAGGAAAATGGAGGGTTATATTAAGAAGGATATACGTACATGGGTTGTGAGGATGGTGGGAGGATGGAATTGACCAAGGCCATGACCAATTGCACATTTGGGCATCAGTGGTGTGAAAGTTTCGGTTTGTGCTACGTGGTGTGCGTTATTTCAACAAATAAGTATGAATACAAATTCAGTGCCCAACATCACAACATGAAACGCATTTGGATGTCTAGGTTTCCACTGTTGCTGAGTTTTTTGGTATGTTGATAGTCACGTTAACCATCACGCCACCATCTGAGCCAACCAAAAACAGAAGCACCCAATTAGGCGGATGTCATGCTTACAGCAGCGTCAATCAGTGAGGGGCCTGTTTGACTGTTGAGTGAGGTTTTGACGTTGTTACACGAACATTTATTACACAACACGTCTCTTGCGGACATACTGCAGATATGTCCGTCTGGAGAATTCCACTGCGTAACATGACTGAAGGGCCTCGCTCCATGACATATGGAGAAACCCAATACACCTACTACCATTTCGGGACCGAGATATATTCTCGCCCACACATCATCGGCAAATTAAAGGGCACTGCTGGCAAGTTAATGGTGACAGGTGCCGATTTCTTGTAAGTCGTGAAGGGAAATCGTCGCCGAATGGAGAGATTACTGGGCATGACATCATCACTGCCCCCTGGAAATTATATTCTTATATTGTAGGTTATTTGTAAAAATCATTAAGAAAATGATATTCATTCTCAATATCTTACAATCGATACTTGTTTTACGAATATCACACAGGCCTATGCGCACATTTCACGAGTATTTCTGGTACTTGTAAGCAATTCTCTTTGTATATGTGTGCCAGACAATAGTTCATAGTATTGATTTATCGTGTCTATTTTGTGTTAACATCTGTCAGCGCGTTAGCTTCGCAGTTATGTCATTGCACTCGGAAACAATGCCGGCTATTAATACGAGACAGATATACTGGTAGGCCAAAACATTTTCCGGTTGAACTTCACTACACAAACACTAAAGTAACATAACGTAACGCAGAAAATATTCATAGTCAGAGCGGAACGAGCCACAATACCCAATGCGTGATGGAAGACGAAGAAAAATAACAAAAGAACAAAATTAGAGATGAAAGGGTACGATGCGCAATACAAATCATCTCATACACTTCAAGGGCAACCTCGCCTTTACTTGGTGCACCGCATTACAAACGAGGCTCTAGCGACTTAGTCATAGTGGTATAAAGCTTACTTTATATCTGATGTGGAAACTAAGTTCCACTACCTAAATCAAGAAAGAGTCCTAACGGTATGAACATTAAATTTGGTATTGTACAAATGCCAGAATCTCATTCCAGAAAACCTAACATCAGAATAAACCATTATGGAAGCATAATCATCACAAGAGACTTTACACTTTTAAGGACCCGGACGTTTCATCACCGCGTTCATAACATCTCTCAAATCCTCACATTCTACTCTATTATTAATAAAGTTACTCTCCCATTTGCATCTAGCTCTCCATCATTTCCCAATCAGCTCCCGACTCTCACCCGATCCTCAACCACCACCCGTTCGTTTCGCCAAGATTCTACCTTTTCCGACTGGTTCCCGTATCCCAAATAAATTCCTCGTGCTGCTTTCTCATTGCCCTGAAACGTCTTATAGTATCGATCAAAGTACATGGTACAACATCCTAAAAATCATCATCTTCATATTCGTTGCCACGAGATACCTAAATCTCAACTCTTAATTCAGTTTGCACATGTTTGTCCGTGCGCCTACGCCACTGATTTAATTTATCCCGTGGCGGTCTAGTGTGCAAATGCATTATGAAAATTTTTAATCTGGATTTTCACTTTGCAGAGCAACAGTGTATGTGAATTCTGTAGCACAAATGAGGAATAAAACGACTATTTAACCAAAACCAGAATCTTTCCCATTTAAATAAAACCACTGTCAGATCCAGACTAAAAGATATGATCAGTGGGCCACAGGCTGCAGACATCTTGTAGGATTGAGTCCGAAGATGGCTGTCTCCTGGGTTGCAGCGTCATGTAGACTGGTAGAAGTTTACTATCATCAGGGAGATAGGGTGCATCGCCCTGATGATGGAGGCAGGTAGGACCTCTGAAACGTTGGTAAACTTGGCTCTGCAACCCTGAAGACAGCCATCTTCGTCTTGTAGGTTTTAACAGCGTGTAGCACTGACACTGCTAGCAGATGTGTTTATAACATGTCAGCAGCACAAATGTTAAAGATGAAACTACAAAAAACTCGTCAAGTAATCGTTAACACACCAAAATATTTCGCCATATTGTTATTTTTCATTTGCCTGAAATAACTGCCTTCATAAACTTAAATAACTTTCAAACGTCTGTCTGCATACAAAGAATCTTGATAGTTCAGTCAATAGATTAGCAACGGTTTAAGGCCAGCCTTCCATTTCCGGCAGGGACAGGGACTTTTTTAAGGTGAAGTTAACATAAGAAACGCCCTTCCATTTTATTTATTTAATTGTTTATTAACGAAGCTTTTAAAAGTTATAAGATGTTTGAGAAATGGTTTTGAACGCATTGCCTGAAATATGCGCACAGGAAATGTAGATCTATGCCGACCATGTGAAGAGTTGGTAGATGCTGATCATAGCTGAAATGAATCGGTCATTTCAAAAATTACACAAGTCCACAAAACTCGCTTTCGAGAGAACTTAAAAACACATTATTGATCCTCCCAAGAATAACTGGAAAGTATCTTATTTTCGTGATACAATTCACTTTTGTTTTCATCCAGAGTTATAAGCTAAAGTTATTTTTGTACTCAAGTTGGTTCTACAGGTACCCATGTAATATAAGAAACACTTTATGAGTCAAGGTTGTGTGTCTTTTGTCACCACTGGGTAACAATTTAAGTCGCTGTCGATTTCTGTGGTTTTTCATGGTCAAACCTAAAGCATATTTTATTAGTAAAATAACATGAGCCCAGGACTCTTGTCGTTTTTCTGAGAAACAGACGACAGATGAAGCAACACACGCGCAGTAACGGCAGCAATTCTTTTGGCAAACGACGCATTTGTCCCAAATGATTGCAATGGTAATAATCCTATCAAAATATTTGTTCTCATGTTTCTGAAAATTACTGATTAATTTACCCTAGGCTGTAATGACACTGTAGGCTGAAGAACGTCATTAAAAGGTAATTTTCTTCGTACCTCCTGCCTAGTGCTGCTAAGGAGAATAAATCTAGAATGAAGAGATTGGGGAAGGTGACAGAGGAAATATATACAAAACTACGACTGGAATGCCTGATGGTAAGAAACCACTCAGGACAGTGGACCTCGGACCGACTTTATGTCGGCCTGTAAATTTTAGTTTGGATCATATTACACTGCTGATATTGGAACACAGATGGCGGAATTGTTGTTTACAACTAGCGTTCTGTTTCGTTTTATGTTTCTTTTCAGAAACTAAACATTTTATGTTGAATATTACTTCCTTTTGTACAGAGATCCCTTGTGTCAAACACGATTCCATTAGTACTTACTCTCTTACACACATTAAACTCTCTTATTTACTCCACTTTTAAGGTGACTTCCTCCGAAATGTTGGTAATCCCAACAATACAACGGCGTTACAACTCGAAAAACCTCAATCGACATCTTTATTACATTGAGAACCTGAAATCTCAGAAAATTCAGTGCAGCCTGCAGCCTAGAAGTTTCGTAATGTAGTGTCAAATATGTATCATGGAGTGCAGTACCCACGTTAAAGAAGTAATAACAGAACACCCAATCGACGAGTGTATTTAATTAATATTATTCGAACGTTGTTTGAGGTTAGGATAGCCAACCGCGCTGGAACTTCCAAATAGCTGTGAGTAGAAACAGATTCTCAGCTAAAATCTATGTGAGTCACGCAAAGTGGCAATGCACAGGTAAGCCAGGTGACTCACCTGTCGCCACCCGATTTAGGGTCACACTGCACGCGAGACAAGGTCGTTCCGATAAACACGTCATCCTTAAACTCAGGTATCGTCAATCAGGATCCCTGTCCGTTTGTTACTGTTCTAGCTCTGTGCGTTGCCACATAACATACGTTGCGATGAGCTAGACATGTAGATCGGATGACGGTACAAAAATACTAGGCCAACAAAATTTCGGATAGTAGATTTAATGAAAAGTATCCAATTGGAAACCACAGAGAAGTTACGAGACTGATGTTAATTCCGTCCATGTTGTTTATTAGCATATTTTAAGGAACGTTTTACGGTTTGTACTCTCTGCTTCCACGATAACGTGATTTCTTTTATTTAACTCAGGGTGGTCAGAATAGTTTTCCTGCTGGACCTAAGGGCCAAGAAACCCCTACTGTCACTAATTTTGCATTGTCGTTATCTTTAATAATACTTAATCAGAAATGACAAATTACCATTGCATATGCTGAAATATAAATTTTATTTAAATGTGCACAAACTACTACAGAGTTGTATTTTTTTTAAATTTGCTTCTGTAACAATTATTTTTAATAAATTGGTTGTACTAATTAGTACAAAATAACAAATACTTTCGCGGGCCGTCGGTTGGACCACACTAATTTAACTGTACAGAGATAGCGAACTCCTTTCTTTTTACAGAAGCAGGCTGTGAGAATGTGAATTGGGTTCAACCGGTTCAAGATCGTGAATTTATGATGGGCTTTGTTATTAGCGACTTTAATTCTGCGGTTCTATTACCACAGAGTCAATAGGTCACTCAAGTTAATTAAACTTGATTACAGGCTTAACTCTGGACTTCGCCTTTAACGTGAGGTGGGAAATCCAAATCTCGACCTCTCTTTTCACATGCATGTAGCAGAACAATTAATTAATTAAATATACAGTATGTCCAAGAAGTATGGAACCAAAAACAAAATATTTAGTTTTTATTTTATTTTACACCATTTTTTTCCCCAATATTTCGACCACCTGCTTAAATGCAAATCTGCAGACAAAACTACAAGTGCCTTTAAAACCTCCTTAGCATACCTATGTTGACCGATTTGCAGTTATTTCATATTTTGTGCTGGATACAATATTCTTTATTGATTTCTCCAGAGTAGCCAAAGAAACTAAAGTTCTCCACTTTCTAGAATTACCACACATTTTCGCGACAACCTTTCCAAAGTGTGTCACCTAGTCGTTGGTGGAAGGGAATGACCCAGAGGACTCTGCTGAGGAAGCTTAGCCAGCCTTTCGGAGGAGAGGGGCGAAGTTAAGAGCACTCTGGCTCCATAGCCGTGCAAATGGCAAAGAAAAACCTTACAGAAAACTCTAGTCCCCCAGATTGGGTGTTATGCGAGGGGCTGGCAACCCCTTTACGGAAAATTAAACTTACTCATAAGTTTATCAGAATAAACGAGCCCTACGGAATAAATGCACGACACAGGATAAAACTAAAGATCAAAGATCTGGAATAGAAGATAAAATTGAAGATTGGAACGTGGAATGTCAGAGGGTTAAGAAACAAAAAAAATTAATTAATTAGTAAATTTCAAAGAAGAAATATAAACGTAGCTGTTACCACAGAAACAAAAAGGTTTTAAAGGTACGTCAGATAAATGACTACATAGTTATACAGAGTGAGTCAGAAGTATGTTTACAAACTTCTTGTGCGTGTTCTAGGATCAAAAATAAGAAAAAAACTTTCCTATGAACATGGGGCGGCAAATGTTTCATTTTCGAAATAATAGCCAAAAATAAGTATCAATGAATTGGCTTTATATCAGAGTGAATCCAGCTTCCAGCAACGATTTTCAATTAACGTTTGCGCAGGAATTGTTGGCGACATGCTTATTGGTCCACACCATCGCGTCTAAGAGGACCTTCATATCGGTGATTCTTAAGAAGACACTTGAAACGTCTCCTTGAAGATGCACCACTGAATACAAGAAGACAAATGTGGTTTATGCATGACAGAGCCACAGTTCACTTCTCTCATCGCGTCAGATATCATCTCAATGAACGGTACCCTCAGCGATGGATTGGGCGTGGTGGCCCAGTAGCATGGCCACCGAGGTCACCGGACCTGACTCCATTGGACTTTTATCTGTGGGGTCCGTCGTTTATGCAACACCCATAAACAATGATGACGACCTATGGGAATGTGTGCAGAAAGCATGCCAGATGATTCGAGGAAACCCTGGTGTGTACCAACGAATTCGTCGTACTCGTGCATGTGTGGAGAATGGAGGAACAACCTTTGAGCATGTTATAAAGAAAATATCCCTGTCCTTATACTTGTCAATAAAGGGTTACATTGAAAATTATTTTTGGCTATTATTTTGAAAAAGAAGCTTTTGCGACCACACGTTCATAGGAACATTTTTCTTATTTTTGATCCTGGAACACGCACACGAAGTTTGTAAACATATTTCTGACTCACCCTGTATATTCCGCTGTATAGCGGGCTAAAAAGAAGCTACAGGGGTGGCCATTTGGGCTGATAGGAAGTGGAAGAATAAAATAGAAAGCTTTACTTTCATTAGCGAAAACATTGCAATCAATGTTACGAAAAAAACAGAATGAGGAAAAATGTTGGTAGGAGTGAATGCCCCAGAAGAGCGAAAGTTAGGGGAAACTAATATTTTATATGAAAACCTCCAGGAATTAATTAATAAATATAATAAAGTGTCCACATTACAATACCACAATAATAAGGAAATTACCAATCCCAATAGTCAGTGGAAATTTAGGAGAGAACTACGAATGAAAATGGTTGACAGTTGCGATATTTTGCTTCCTTTAACGGCTTGAAAATTACAAACACGTACTTCGGATGTATGGCGTCATATGAGGGCTTTGCGTCTGTTTTCCAAAGTTGTATCCGATGGCATTCCGAGATTAATTTTTACCAAATATGTCTTAAAGCGTAGCCGCGAACGGTATCGCGACGCTTGGCATCGATTTGTGAATTTCAAGTTCAAATGCACCTTGGTGATGATCAGTCCCACAGTAATTCCCAATACCATCGCGAAGCATGGCGTAGGTTTTCCAAAGTCGCGTTCTATCGCATGCCATTGTCCATTTGTCCCAAATGTTTATTCTTGAGGCAACGTCGCAAAGACTGGCTTCGCGACACTCGGCATCGGCTTCCCAGCTTCACATTCAATGGCATTTGCAGTAAATGCGCTGACACTTGAAGTCGTCGCTGTGACAGGCATGGCGACACACGTCGTCGGTTTTCCTGTATCATTTCCACTATCGTCCCTTCTCACATGTGCGCAAAAATTTTGTTATATCAGCGTCGTGACTCAAGGCGTGAGAACATTGTGTCCAGGTCTATCCCTGAACAACTGATGTAAATATGGAGCCTTTTATTGGCGCCACGTCGCCTGGCGTAGATCCTCCAGGGTCATGTCTATTATCATCCTTTACATCATCTGCGGTTAATAAGGTGTCAATTGGCGGCGTCGCTACGTGAGCGACGCTATGTTTGGCGTCTTTTTTCCTTGTCACCAGTGGCACCTCACGTTAATCTATGCCAAATATGTCGTTTTGGGTCGGCATCGCGAAGCGCAACCTCGTTTTCAGTTACTCACCTGCGAAAAATGTGGCTCTTTGGCTGCGTCGTGACGCTTTGCTTCGTTATGTTAACATCCATCGAAATGTGTCCGGAGTCTCTTTTTTTGCTGTATTTTCTTTTCCTAATCGACGTCTCAACTTTAAGCATCGGGACGATACACATCGTTTTCCCAACGTCGTGTCCTATGGCATCTCGATGATCGTCACTAAATAATGCGACTTTTGGCACCGATGCGATGTTCTGCGTCAGTTTCTCATAATGGTTGTACATAGCGTTCCCAGGATCTTACTTTCATTTCGGAGTCGGAGTCGTGACGCTCGGCTTCTGCTTTCCAGCATGGTGTAAAATGTCTCCCCGAGGTTCATCTACGCTATTTTTGGCGTATTTTTCAGTGTTGCGACACTCTTCGTCTGTTTGCTAGCATTGTGTGTATGTCATCCAGAGCAGCGTTTCTCAACCTATGGTACGCGTACCACTGGTGGTACGCGAGCCAATGTTGAGTGGTACGCGAACTAAGTAAGAAAATCAAAAGATAATATTAATATAAGTAAGTTTTCAGAAACTGCATCAAAATTTCAGCAAAAGAGAAACTAGGATACTACAGGAGAAAGCAAAATAAACCGTGGTTTGATGAAGAATGTTCAAAATTAATAGATCGAAGGAAGCAAACAAAATTTCAATGGTTGCAGAACCCAAACAAAACAAATGCGGATAATCTATGTAACGTGAGACGTGAGGCTAGTAGAACCTTTAGGACTAAGAAAAGGAAATACCTGAAGGGCAAAATTGCTGAACTTCATACAAATAATAAAGAAAAAAACATCAGAGACCTGTACAGAGGCATTAATAACTGTAAGAAAGGATATCAACCCCAGACTAATTTGGTAAAGGATGATAGTGGCAAGTTGCTTGCAGATCCAATAAAAATTGTGAATAGGTGGAAAAATTTCTTTAGCGAGCTCTTAAATGTTCATAATACTGGTGATATTAGACAGATTAAAATGCATACAGCTGAACTGTTGGTCCCAGAACCTAGCTTAGATGAAGTGGAACTAGCCATTGGGAAGTTGAAAAGTTATAAATCTCCAGGAATTGATCAGATTCCGGCCGAATTAATTAAAGCAGGTGGCAAAGGGTTGCATATGAGGATCCATAAGCTTATTCAATTCGGTGATGAACCTTCGGGTTCGGTAAGCCATCTAGTTAGTTAGTTAGTTAAGTTTTCCCTGAACGCATTTGGTTTGCGGTACATTTAATGTGTTAAATTAGAATTAGTGATACGCCAACGAGAAAGGTTGAGAACCACTAATCTAGAGGTTATTCTTGGCGAGATTTGGGATTTTCAGTTGTCGCTTCTTCGGTTTCAGTTTTCCTACACAGTTACGGATTGCATCCGTAACCTAATATATGCTAAGTGTGGCGTGTAATGTCGCCGTCGGACAACTGGTGTTTCGACGCTGCTCGTCCGTTTCGCAACATTTTGCCCTATCGCTTCGGGAAACGTTTCTTCGCTTGGTGTGTTAGCCTGAGACAGCGTCGCGACGATCGTCATCGGATTTTCAGCGGCGTCATATCTCGTGACTTCCTTTTGACGTGTGTGATTAACAAACCAATTATTCTCGTAACGTAATTGTGCCTATCAACAGTAAAATAATTATGAATACCAACAGTCCGTTCCAGCTCAGCTCGTTTTCGCTACCCGACTCCATAGGACGAGCAGCAGAATTGAAACATAATATCAGAAGGCTGAATATAGCCTAGAGACTGCTTCATTTACCGTCCTGATGAAAACAGTTCGTCCGTATGCACGTAAGACAGCGCGCAGTTTGTTTAACACGTTCCTTGCTCTCTATCACACGTCACGTCATGTTGGTTTTGATGGGCATTTCTAGGGAATCTGTAAAGACTCCAGCCTTCCAAATAGAAGCCTGTTTTCCAGGAAAAGGTGCAGAACATCAACAAAGGGTTCGGAAATTACAAATAATCCTCTCAGACCGAGTTCACAGGAAGAAGTCGGTGTTTTGTGGAGTGATGGGTATTTTAACAATACGCCTACAGATACGGATGTGACATAAATACAATATACGTTTTTTTATCTGTTTTCTCACTCCTCTTTCTCTTCTTCTTCACCTTTAGTTTTCCCTACTTTTACTCTCTTACTGTCATTCTGTCTCTTCCTCTTTCTTCTGTATCCCTTTCTCCTCTTTCCTTGTTTATTCTTCTTCGTATTATTTTCTTGTTCTACTTTCCTTCCTTTTATCTTCTTGTCTTCGTTCACGCACTTCTTCTCTCCTCTTCCTCCTTTCATTCACTTAATCGAGCTTACCATCAATAACCTGGCCCATAAAACTTCGCTTTCAGAGTCCAAAAAGTCTAAGGCCACATTCCACTCTCTGTTAATTTAAATTCTCTCTGAATTTCAGAACTTAAAAAGTAAAGTAACAGCAAGGTTCTGTATCTTCGTAAGTTCTTACCTTGCAAGTTTTTGTAGCGGTAAAGTTCTACGCTTATGTTCGGTGACGGCTGGCACAAATTCCCCGGCGTTAATTTCGCCAAAACACCCAGATAAGCTTTGCAGTTCACCCAACCTCCTACCCAAAACGTACCAGGAATATTCCTCCTGGAGTATAGTGGTGGGAGGGTGGGTGCGTGAAACTGACCACTCAAATGCATGAGGATTTAGATCGCGTCCGTCCATATTTCTCCATGCCACTGCACTTCGGCTCAAATAATAAGTAGCAACAAATATTGCAAAAATGTGGCTATTAGCCATAATTGTCTGTCCATTCATCTGTATGTAACAATTCCAGAATCACTTAATATATTTTCATCAAATATAACATTGAGATTTATTAAAAATTCTACAATTTTGGTTAATATTAGACAATATACACTTACTATAAAGACTGGTATGCGTTTGGGTGCATCTTGTGCGTAGCTCGCTAAATATATAGGATCGAAATGTCTTGAACAAAAGTTACATATAAAAATAAAACACATTTTATTCCCAACGCACTTTCTTTTCGTAAACCTTGGGATTTTAGATATGGTTGTTTAATTAAGCAACGCCGAATTTTATGTTGCATAATCCTTTAACTCGAATGCCACTGGTTCGATTTTGATCAGATGATGTATTGCAGGTCTTTACAGGTCGTTCTCACCATGCAGAACAGCTTCAGAAGTTAGCATTTACGAAATGAATTCTAGACAGAAAATCACAGCGAACGCGCCCTAATATTACGCCATGCACGGCTTTCTCATTACCCTGATAATGTTGGCAGCATCGGTAAGCTTCTAATCAGACTACAGGGTGTAACAACCCAGAAGACAGCAATCTTCATTTTCGCTGCCGTAGGAATTAGAAATCTAACGAAAAATTAACTTGTTTAGTGTTTTGTAACTTTCTCTGTTGCTGTGAGGATTTGTTAAAACCGCGCCCAGCCCCCAAGTTGGATGATCACCCCTTGTAGGCTGTCCGCGACTCTTTATTCAATATATATATATATATGCAGCTGTTCTTCACGTATAAAGACATCCTCTATTAGGAACCTGAGGAAAAATTCACTTGGAACTATAATAAATAAAACTAATGCAGAAAAACGTATTTCTAAAGCAAGTATGTGCCATTAGGGTATATCTTTACACTCCTGTTTAGATGATTTTGGAAACAAGGTTCATTTGGAGGGTATATTATTGTAATAACAACACAGCATTGTTCAGGGTCACTTCAGCTCTCCCTCCGTGGTAATCAAACCGTGCTGGAATTTTCTACCTATACCTGATTGGAACCCCAGTGTAGCATAAGCCCGCCTTTCCAAATAATAAAGGTTTAAAGAAAAGAAAACCGGCTGGCTGCTTTTATGGCCGTTTCTTCACGCAGCGACTTGGCTTTGCTTTTAGTACGTGGAGGAGGAAGTCGGCATCAGGTAACAAGCCGACAGCCAACACTCAGCGTCAATGGCGCGAGTCGGACAAATAAATTTCCTCAGAGTATGAAACGCACTCAGCATAAGCGATTTGTTTCCAGATTTGTAAATTTGACACTGCATCGGTTTCTTGTCAGAAACTAACTCCATGGCACTTGGTATTTTCTGAGAAGCTGACAGCCTATCATTTACTGACGTTTGTCATTGTTCTCTGTCCAGTGCCAGTTAAATCTATTTCTCTGAGATGAAGTCATCTCTTGCGCCTTCATTTAGACCCAATTAGTGTAATTATTAACTCTCTTGCTTCGTAACTTTATTTTCTCTTTATGTGCAATTATTCTAAATAATTTTAACTCTGGCACCTTCAATAAACTGTCTTCCCACAGAGCGAGAACACATAATGAATACCTCTGTGGCGCGAGCGTTTCTAAAGATTGCAGTACTAGCTGCAAAATTCATCAACTAAATCCTAATTACTTAATTACTTTTTGGTATTCGCGTAATATCAAGAAGGAAGAGATGGGTGGTACATGTAACACTCATGGGGAAGATGTAAAATGTATACAAAACTGTTGTCAGAAAACAATAAAAGAAATGATCAATGGGAAACATAAGGGAAAAGAAGAGGATCACATTGAAACAGATCTTAGAAAATTAGGGTCACAACAGGTAGACCGAACAGAAACACATCTTGAGGCCTGTTCTGGAACTTCGGATTCCATAAAAGCTAGCTAAGCGACTACAAGATTTTGGAGGAATACCCTGCATCATAAAATTAGTCATTTAGCCGATTAGAACTGCAAAATTCGTCCTGGAATATGCGATGTAGTTGAATATTTTGAGTGTGTATGAATGGAAATAGGAAATGAGCTAGGTCGCCTTGAATGATTGCGGAAAACCACGAAACGTCTGAGTTCTTACAACCTGACGAGATTCAAATTTCGACCCTTTCCAGTTATATCTACATTGTATAACAGGTTTTCTTCCGTCATAGGCGCAAAATTTACCCGAACAAAAAGTAACCAGCTCATTAGAAGAGTGGTCCATCATCAATCGCTCTATTTGCAGCCACTGCCTTGACAAATGGCCTACGTTTTAGTGTATTTGTGATAGGACATGTTCACATTCATATAGACTTCATAAACGTATCTGATTTTTCTAACCTCCTTTTGTTTCCTTGTCTTTTAATCGTTCCTTCTTTCTTTCTTCCTTTAATTTCTGTTGTATTCTATATTTGTTTGTCGTTATATATTTCCTTCTGTCCCATTTCTCCCTTCTCCCGTATAATAAAAGAAAGAATGGAAGAGGGAAGAAAATAACAGTCAACCGATAAGAACACAGGAGAATAAATAATACGTATATTAGCAAAAAAACAACTAAAAACCGAAGAATAAAAATAAGGGGAAGAAAAGTAATGGAAAATAAATTAAAAGCCATAAGAAAATTGGTAAGATGACAGGAGAAAGCAAAATAAACATGAATCAGAAGATATGAGGCCTGTATGACTAAAGCTTTCTCGGCGATTGAACTCAATAAACTCTCCGGCGACAAGACGTGTCAGTTGTGGAGAAAAGCCAACGTTTCAGAGACCATAACCGCTCAATCATCAGGAAAATGAAGCCTGTTCTTACGCACGAAGCCATGTAACACTGAATTTGGGACCATACACGGAGATGAATGGTCAGCTACACGCACCAGCCGCTTATCCCCTACAATGGATAAGAAGCTGTGAGCTTCAGGGCCAGTCCAGTAGCGACGAAGAGAAAATTCCCTGCCCTGCTGGGAGTCGAATTACGGTCATTCAGCTCTAGACAGATAAAAGGGACAGAAGACGAAATAAAAACAAAAGGGAAAGAAAATACTACACCGATCGGAAAGCATCAGAATATAAAAAGAGAAAGGGTAAGAAGAGATGTTAAAGACGGCTTTGAAGTCGCTCTGCTAGCAACCAACGCTACCTTGGGCCGGCCTTTACCCGGCTACGGGCACCCTTCTTATGGATTAGCTGCCCACCCACTCGTAACTCCACATTAGCGGCATGTAAAGAACAGAAGTTAAAACAAAGACACTGTTTCCAAATACCACAAGCGAAGGAAACTGGAAACTTGAAGGAGCTGGCAAGAATTAAGCATCACATTCCACAGACTTGAAGTAGACACAGTGTATCTGCATTATCATCACGCTGAATCACAAACCGCAAATCAACTGACAATATGATTTGAGGTTTTCACAGCGGTGAGTATGAAGATTTCTGTCTTCTGGGTTTTTGCGCTGTGTAGTCTGGTAGATGTTTACCAAAGTTTCACGGGTCATACTGCCTCCGTCATCAGGGCGATTCATCGCCCTGATGACCTCTGAAACGTTGGTAAACATCTACCAGACTACCCAGAAGACAGAAATCTTCAACTGACAGTAATTTGACTCACTTTTCCCACATTACGAAAAAGCCTATGACAGACATTCTTTATTTATTCTATAATTTCTATGTGCGTGCATGTAGAAGAGTGTCTCCTGATGACCTCTGAACATTTAAACGGCTCTTCGCGGAACACAGTGCGAACACAATGTCTCTAGAGTTTACATACTGTCGATGACGTTAAACCACCTGCCGTGCAAACTCCTGAGGACGGACTGACGCTAACGCCGTCTGATGTAGGCGTATTCCTTCAAATGCTCTGCTGTGATACATATTCGAAGAACTCGATGCTTTCGTTAAGGTCTCTATGTAAGTATTTAAATTGCAAATAGCAACGTGGAGACTGCGCGAAATGTGCATTTGGAATTAACAATAATAAACAATTTAACGATATGGAGGTAGATTTTATAGACTACAGGCTGAAGTTTTGTATAATTTTTGAAACAAACATTTACAAACACGGAGATGATTCGAACAAATGATCCGTGATTACGTGAATTTTTAATAAGGAAAATTTTGCATGCACAGACTAAGACTGAAAGTACACTCATCACAATTCTCCCGACGATTTGACGTGAGCAAATCTGAAGCTCCGCACCTCACATGAAGCGAGTTCGTACTACTATCGTATGCGTCTTCCGAAGAATTTAATTAACACTTTACAGTTGCAATAAATCGCATAAACTTCCGAGATATGTGTTATAAATATGTGTTATCAAAATTGTATAACATTTTTGACCAAAATTATTTTCTCGAACTGTTTTTTATTTATTTCAAGTTAGAGACAGCCTGCCAAATTCTTGTTTACTAACACCTTATTTCAAAATACAAATACATTATTTTTAAAACAACTGTTTTATAACCTCGAGACCAAAAATAAGAAAATTATCGAAATTGTATCACCTTCCCCTATATAATGATTAACTTAATAATTTATGTTACGCTTGCCAGATTGAAATATTAAAAGGAAAAATGGCACCATTCTTTTCCCCAAAACTTCTTGCTATGCGGCATAAAATCCACGGCTTTTATTTCCCACAGGTGGGCAGGACGGCCCGACAAATTATAATACATCAACAGGCTACAGTTTGAGTTCAAATAGCCTCTTTAGATCGCCCTGATGATGGAGGCAGCATGGACCTCTAAAACGTCGGAAAACTTCTACCAAACTAAACGACGCAACAACCCAGAAGACAGCCATCTTCATGTAGTCTTCTTAATTATAAACTAATGATTCTAGAACAAAATACACACCAATATTTCTCTGAAAATTTGTTATGCTTGGTTTTACGCTGGAAACGTCCAGAGCAACAATACGCTGAACTGTGCCCTTAATAATTAGGTTCTGTTCAAAGCATAGTCAAACCTCGCGTTTTCTTCTTTGTATGCGCACACGTCTCTCTTCCCCTTGTCAGACCGACGCATCTGACTGTGATCATTCACTACGCACTTACATCAGTGTGGTACTTAATTTCCTTTCTGTGATCAGCCTGGCAATTGTATGACGCTGTATCATCATCTTGGGATCATCAGTGTCTCATTATACACGGTAGGTATTGGAATTTAAGAAGAGAATGCGAGAAGAAGCTGTCGTGGCCTGTTTTAAAGTACATATCAACCTTCGTCTGTAATAACTGATTTTCCATGCAAAATTCCAAAATGGACCTCCGAGTGCAATAGAACGACACCGGCCACTTTTGGTTCTTCAGTTTCAGTTTGGACCAATTTATTTGTAAATTTAAGTTCGCTGTCTTAAAAAGCTGCCCACTTTAATGATAACACTCGACAACAAAGGTTACCTTTTGTAGATAAGTTGGACGCAATCAAGCTGTTTATTTTTACTAAATCGTGTATCATGAAAATGACAGTAAAGGTTTTGTAACACGCACAGTTTTCTGTTATCACATAATTTGTATTTTATTAAAAATAATATGATGTTACTTTCACACAGCATGAAATATGAACATTAATTAATCTAGATTAAACTTATAATCGCTATTAAAACATCTCAGGAGTCACAATTCGTTTGAAAACATAACGAAACACTTAGAAAAATACAGACAGATGAAGAAACATGTACTTGGAATCGACGAAAGAACACTACAATCTCACAATATGATTAACAAATATAATAAAAGCAACCAGAAAGTTTAAAAAGTGAAAAGAACATTTTATTCTGACTCTAAATTCATTATATATATAAAGTTATCTCCGCCCTTATATGAACAACGTTATCCTACTTTACTATTAATTTTTGTAAACTGTGACGTGATACATTTAAGTACCAATTTTCATTAAGCATGTGAGAACTAAAGTCAGAAGCTAGTTTTCAGTCACGTTACCGAAACCTTGTTGACTGGTACAATTATAATTACGTCACTCACCAGCAACTTCGTAAAGGAGAATAATACAATTGGGTAAAATGAACATAAAAATTACGGCACTCTGTGAGCGAGAACCCCATAGCAAGCAAAACACCGACGATAAAATAATACAAGCCAAGAACTTTCAATTACCTCGAAAGCTCGATGAAATAATGAAGGAGAAAAAATACATATGTTACAATTTTAAACTTTTTAAAACTTGCGGACAATGTAAATACAATTTCCAATCCATCATGTGTCCAGAAATACAAATGTAAAATACCACAGATTTTCCGAAACTTTTATACATGAGTAAAATCTGGGCATTGGAAGCAAAAGACAGCCACAGAAATTAAATTAATGAGAATCACAGCTAAACAGGCCTACATTTGGATGCACTGTAAAAGAAACAAAGATATGTTAACATAACCTATATTAAATAAAATGTTAAAATATCAAACCATTTGGATTTAATATGTTGACAGAATACAAAGAAATCACATACCACATAGATTAAGAAACAGAGGTTGAATATTTAAAGACAATTTTGAACGAATGAGGTCAGAACGGGACAACAAGTGGCCTGCTCTTTGACTGACAGATAATGATAATGATGACGACGATGACTAGAAAGAACTTTCCACTATGAGGTGATTCAACATATCACCAAGACCGAGTCATGCAGTATCCATTATTAAGCTGGCTATATTATATACAACAGTAGCAATCTCAAATAATTATATAAGACTTGAGGCTTTCGCGGCGACTACATACAATAAAATCTTCTCGGATGACAAGCCGCGTCTAAATGGAATCGTAGTCCAACGCTTCAGAGACACGCTGTCTCCATCATACTCCGAAAATATTTTACTGAATCTCAAAGAAGAAACACAATAGTGTCAAATTATTGCAAACTGGTCTCTTACTATGTCTTCTTGCTGATATAAGTACTTATAAATATAATTAACATTCTATAAGAAGTTTTGCATCATATAGTAGGTTAACGACTTGGTATAATACTTGATTCTGATGCTCAAAATACCTATAGACATACTCTATGCACAAGTAATTGAAATGTCAAAATAAATGTCTCAAAAGCACCACAAAATTATATATCTATTATAAGCGAGCGACTCCGCTCGGAATCTGAGAGATTTTTCTATGTTCAGTTTTAGCCCCTTGTTCAAAAACAGTCCTTCTGCTAGATGCGCATCAGCTGCTAATGTTGTCTGCAGGGATTTGGACATATTCGAGACGAAAATTGTCACACTTAATCATATTCTATAATAGCATAATTTACTTAATTGATTCATGTTATTTTACAAATATCCTAATGTAGTTAGTAGTAATTTTTTGTGTACTTTCCGTATCAATGTATTTTATATATTGCTTGTTTTACCTTTTATGTTTTACTGTGTTTGTGAGTTTATCTCTGTGCTGTATCTGTAATTGGCCACCAGGCTGTTGATACAGCACACAAATAATAAAGAATTGAATTGAATTGAATTGAATTATTTCGACTTTCTTCGTGATTCTTCACAGCCGTACAATCGACAACAGAAATTAAACCTAATAATGAAATATTACTGAAGCAAAGGCGGTGTCAACTGTCTCGTAAATGACTGAATTTCTTAAAGAAAATTATTTCTCTACTAAGTTAGTAGCATTTTTAATAAACTGCCGTGATCATTCAATAATTTTCTTTTTTCGTGCATAACCTTGTAGCCCACGAGACGATAAGCAAGGGTGAATGTGGGTTTAGATCTGGAAGAGGATGAGAATCCCTCATTTAAATCCAATCGCATTCAAATCCCTGTATCTGTTTTAAATAATGATTTCCTTCTGAAATATTAAATACCATCATGTTTCGGTCACTGATACGTGTGTGGAACTTCAGGCATGACAACGGCACTGAAAGAACCCTCACACGACTTGTGTTTCTTCATTGTTATGAGTTAAATCTCTTTAGCTGCCCCAGACAATTTTTGTAATTGGACTGCCACTTTCTTTAAATCATATTTAAAATACGGTATCTTAAATCAATAATTTTGACTAATCAAATGATTTCAATGGAAGAATTTTTTGATCAAGGTGATAAACTTTCTGCTTCTGAAATCGAATTTATTGATCATCTGTGCAACCTTGAATTGCTCACCAAGTCACGGTGCGATACGGTTAGAAATCAGTGTAACCAAAGCGTTCAATGTGCCAAAGTGTTTACAGGAAACACTTCATTCTGTCTTTAAAACACGTCTTCATTTACCAAAACAATCCCGAGGGGGCGAACTGCACTTAATGGGAGGTTGCCGAGCAGTGTGTTCACATGAGAAAATATCTCGTTTGGCTTAAAAGACGTTAAACTACATATTTATGTTTGAATAAACAAGCATTATTAATGTACGAACAGGCTAAATGTATGGAACGCTCGCTGACATTCGGTCGCCTATCTAAAAACCTAAATATACAAAACCATAATTTACCTGTTTTATTCTATTAATGCGGAAATCGGTCGTTCTTTTCAAAACAAAAAAAATATTGAAAGTATTTAAAACAGAATTATGAGGAGAATAGACCATTTCAAGGAAACGGTATAATATTTTTTATATTCAATTACATATTATTAGGATAAATCAAAGATGAAATGGGCAGGGCATGGAACACGTTGCAAGAGATCACTTGGGAGATAAAAATATAGGCGTGCAATATAAAAGCGAATCTTAAATAAACAGGTTGTGGAAGAGTGGGCTGTATTCCATTGGCCAAAAATAGGACCCAGTTGGCGGTTTCTCATGAATATGATAATGGACGTTTGGATTACATCAAATGCCGCATTTGGTCAATTAATAAACGAGTCAGTCAGATAACAAACGTTATACAGGCGTCGGATGATTTCAAATCCCGAGGCATGAGTGGTGAAATTTTCGGGAATTGGACATATACATCCCAAAAAGAAAACTTCTTCAGAGTGTTAGCCGAGCTAACACGATTTCCATGAACTCTCCGCTCCTGGACGACAAATTCCTCTTCAAACCATTGTTAAAGTTTACTACTCCAAACCAGAAAAGGTACGTGCCTAGTCTGTTTTTGGAAACATAAAATTCTGGTCAATGAAGATAATTCGGGAAATTGTTCGTTGTCCATCTGTAGCAACATACACAATCTTATTGACAAAAAAACCGGATTACATTCCGAATTTCAGAAAATTGCAGGAAAAGATCAATTGTCTCCATCTAACTACAAGACATGAAGGTTCCAGCAGTGTTTCATTTGTGAATAAAACAATAAACCATAGATTATTCGTTTACCAACGCAAGAGACTAGACGACATTGGGAACTGCAAAAATTGTATATTCTCATTAGCACACACTACCGGGATACGACATATAGGCTTACTTTATGCAGGTTGATTAACCCACCCAGTCTAGATTCGTTTATCAACAATACAGCAGACTCTTCGGTAACTGCAGAAAGCTGTACAAACTGTCTTTTAGAGAAACAATGTACGCAGGTTTATTAAAAAAGCAATCAGTTAATTTGCCCAATTTGACTGAAACAAAATATACCAATAAAAAGTTCGAGTTTATCAGCCAAATAATGCAGGCTGATATTTAGGCTGTACTCTACAAAACTGTATGAACTAATCAACAAAAATCAAACTGCGACATGGTATTAATACTTCTCAACAAATCAGTCTGAAGTTATCAACAACACATAAACTGATAGTTTCTCAGCATACAACACTGGATGTTTATCAACATAGTTTCGTTTGCCCCATTCGACTGATAGAGTCTGTAATCAATGCTTTAGAAATTCTGTGAACTTGAACATAGTCCGTCGGACTGTAGTAAAGCGACGCATTATCGGATTATCAACAGCGAACCCAAGAGGACTCACCACCAGCTGGACGTCGCCGCGGTCGTGTTGAGCACCAGAGCAATAGGAAGGGCGCGGAGTAGCAGCGGAGCGCCACGACTCCAGGCCATGCCGACACTCGGTCACTCGCCACTAGACACTCCACTACTGGAATATCCGGACACGACGTCCCGCGCCCTGCATCGCATGACAGCTGCAGCTAGACTAACAGTTTCGACGGCTACCAGCAGACACGCATGTTTTCAAAGAGGGGGGAGTGCACTTTTGGGGGCGGAGCGGGTCCCTCGGACCAGTGATTGGTTGCTTCTTGATCAATCGCCCCGACCTCTTCCTCTCTACACGTGCTCTACGCCACATGGTCACAGCATTATAGAACTGACCGTCTCGCGAGGTTGATTAATTAATACTTCTGCTTTCATCCCAGCAACAACATTGCTCTTTTGAGGTTCCGAAATGACTCACAATTGATTTTTCAGTTCAAGGTCAATTTAGTTGACGAGGATGTCTGACCTAAGAAAGATGAAACTGGAGCATGGAGAAAAACGTATAATAATTTTCATTCTTCGCCCAACATTAGCGTGATGATAACAAGACGAACATACAAACCTGCGATTGAAGTGCTCAAGATAAAAGATAGTTTCAGTGACCTAGGTATACTTTGTAGGATTACATTGCATTTTCACACATATCTCTGTATCTTTTACATCATTTACTTAATTAGTCGGCCAGCCAGCCAGCCAGTTAGTTAGTTAGAGGTCTCGGCTCAGCTACGCTAGCTATTCACGATATTCCATCACTAAGCAACTAAGGAGCCGAGATTTTCTTAAAAAGCTGATAGTCATTTAACTCATCAAGAAATTCTGCGTGCTTTACAAAACCCATGAATTCAACACCGTGTTCACAGACACCCACTACTGGCCCTTTACACATTTCCTCTAACAAAATTAAACAACCTTTCCTCTGAGACCAGCCAAGTGTCGGTTCGGAGGAGCCCTTAACTTCAGACCGAGGGTGTGGTCAGAGCTACTACATTCCTCGTGGGGTGGATATGTGTGGGAATACAGAAAGAGTCAAAGATAATCGTCTTCCATTTCCATTTTATCAACGACAAACTGAATTGATACAGATAATTAATCATCTTCCTAACTCACAGCATATAATACAACTTCTTGATATATTTCTATAATTTGAAGAACATCGTTAAATAGTCGAAGAATATATCTGTACCATCTTCAGCCATAAAGATGGAGACAGTAAGTTTCTTCGAAACTTATAGGTAAGAATCCTGTTCCTCCGAAAAGATGGTATCTACCTACAAGTCCTCACAATGCTACAACCCAGAAGACCAATATCGACATCTTCAGAGCCGTAAGAAATTTAAATATCACAAACCAATCTTTAGTCCGTCTAGCAGAAAGAGTTACATTGTACAAGAAAAGAGCTAAGTCTGTCACATATGTAGTTGTCGCTTTCCTTTAGATCTGTAGGTCAGTTAGCATCGCACGACGCAATGTTCAAGTGGCGTTATCTGACCGCCCGCGTATTAAAACCCCGCTCAGACCGAAGAAGGTGGCTGGCTGTCTTCTGGGTTGCAGCGCCATGTAGTCTGGTAGATCGCCTTGTTGATGGAGGCAGCGAGGACCTCATAAATATCAGTAAACTTCTACCAGACTACACGGCGCAACAATCCAGAAGACAGCCATCTTCAGACACACCGCCGTGAAAATCTCAAATCCTAGTCTGCCCAGACCGTTTGTGTCAATGTGGGTTTCATTTCACCGCCAAATGTCCTGCTCATTCCACTCTCAGACAAGGAGTACAAGCGATGAAGCTAATCGCTTAATGCTTTTCTCCTTTTCAATCCTTTTAGACCCTGTGCGGTCCAAGCCACTGAAGAAAGGAGAGGAGGAAAGGGAAGAAGAAAGTAAGGTGAAAGATAAAGAAAGAAAGGATGGTGGAGAAGAGGATGTAGAAAAGAAAGGGATGAAGAAAAAGAACAAAATAACCGTCAGATCCTGTTGCTTATGTTTGCTTTTCCATGCCAGTATTGTTCAGAAAACCTTCAGTCCACATGAAACTCACTGACCGGTCTGAAGGGGACAAAGAAAGAGAAGTTCCATGTGTCTGTCTTGATCTAAAGCTGCAGGGACTAAATTATAAGAATATTAAGAAGTCCGTTTATTTGCAGTTTATTTAACGATGTTTAATCAACCGCACATGTCATACTGTGATGAATTCTAAATGTCTTGCCCATGTTAAGACTTGCCTGAAATAACTGTGAAAAATCGTCTGTCATTACAGCCGGCCTTCGCACTAAGAAGAGAATTCGGGGCCTACCAAATACGAAGGCGGTGGCGTATTAATCACAATGCTGCGACTTACAGTTAAGAAAAATTTGCTTCAGTACGGGTAATGTCTTTTATACGGCAACGCTTCGTATGTTTTACATTACACAAATCTACGTTCTGACACTTTTCGCACAAATCAATATTTACTGCATTCGTCTATCATAATGAGGACTCCTACTGTGGCCGAAATATATCTCCACATTCACAAGAAACCACAATCCACCTTCCACCACAACTTTCAGAAACGAAGAAGAAGCCAAATTGCGTTTTAATTAGGCTCAGTATCAATTCATTTAACCATTCTTTTCATGTTTGATTCATTCATTCGTTAACACTATATTGTTATTCGCCTCGCACTTAGAACTGAACCGTGGAACATTCAGACTGTTCTCAATCACTAATTCTCGAAGTGCTGAAAAAGAATAACAAAATTACACAAAGTCCACGACGGTAACTGACTAATTGCAATCCCACGATGACCAACTAGGAAGAAAGAAAAATTATAAAGACGTCACCTTCCTTAGTTGCTTCTTCGGTATTTTTACGAAGTAACATCAACTACAGATGAGCCGGGATAGCTCAGTCAGTATAGTGACTAGCTACGGGCTGGACGGCCGGGGTTCGATCCCCGACGGGGGCAGAGGATTTTTCCTCTAGCCTCTGCGTCCAGACCGGCTCTGGGGCCCACCCAGCCTCCTCTACAATGGGTACCGGGGTCCTTTCCCGGGGGTAAAGCCGGCCGGGGCGTGATGCTGACCACTCACCCCCATCTAGTGCCGAGGTCAAGGAAGAGAGGAGCTATACCTCCACTCACCCCAAACGCCTACATGGCGTATAGTGGGACAAACTTTACTTTACTTTAACATCAACTACAGAAGTTACACGACGTAGTTGCAATGGTGATCAGAAGTAAATAAATAATTTAATTTATTGATTGAACAGTGAACAGACAATTTGAAGCAGGCGTTCTTGTCCTCTTTCGGTACAGTAGTGTGCCAACATTTGGCTGCAGACGCTGAAGACAGTCACTATACACTCCACACATTACAGCCGATAATCCAAAATTCGAACGGGGTACTCATTTCTCTTACTGACCACTGCAGTTGATAAAGCGACGGCACCGCAGTATGCCTGGTGAACAACGCAACACATCTGCGGGTTGCCGCCTTTGAGGTCGCTGCTTTGATCCAGAGGGTGTGTGTTTGTTGTTCTGGCGGTGGGATCAGGTATTCCTATTATCCATCCCACAGTTAACATACACTCGAAAAAGTCTTCCGAACAGAGTAAATATTGATTTCAAACCCCGCATTATTTAAAACCGCCCGACAGTGGAGTCACGTCTTTAACGGCCCGGGAGACAAAAAGGAGAGTTTGGTTAGGAGGAACACCAGGTAGAAGTGGCTGGTCATTCATTTCGGTGGTAGTTACGGTCCTTGTAAACATCGCGTAAAGCGCAAATCGAAGTTTATTTTCTCATACGACCAATGTTAAAAGAAAGGGTTACGTTCCTGAGAGAATATTTTTCAACACTTCATTTCATGAGTTATCTACCTCCTCTAGTTATTTAAAAGCGAAATAATTTCGTAATAAAACAGAAAATTAATTTAAATCTGTAAGTAGGCCTATGCCATTAAATAGTGAGTTAACACGCCTATAAGAAACAATCATTTCACTAGTTTCTCAAGAAGGACTCAGATCCTTGATGTAGTTTAGTTTTTATGGTTATAAAACGTGGTTTCTCGCCTTTTTGAAAGAACATAAATAAATTAGAAGTATTTGAAAACGAAATGTCCAGTTAGAGATTTGGGCCGAAGAGGGCTGCAGGAAGTCTTGTAGATGGTTATCATATTTTCAGAGAAACAAATTGCCTGTCTTCTACCGTGCTATCATCTACCCTGAAAATGCAAACGATACTTTCCTCTGGAACGTTGCTAACGACCTACAAGACTACACAGAGTCACAACCCAGAATACCATAATCGACATCATCACCGCCGTGAGAACCTCAAATTGCAGAAGCTTCAAAGGTTATATGGTGACTGTGCCGATGCATGGCATTTCCGCTATGCGCAATCGCTGCAACGGTTTTCGAATTTAAATGCCCAGCTGCGACGCTGAGTGAAAGTTGCCCACATGACTTAGAAGCGTTAAATCAGAGAATTTTTTGGCAAGCTGAGCGACGAACAGGTTTAGAAGAGAGGGACCTTGGACGATGTTCTGCGTGACGTCATTAGAAGTAACAGCACATAAGAGTTGTGGTATGAAGTAGGACTGTAGGCTAGTAGAATGGGGCATTGGTTGGGGGAGCATCCATGAATATTGCAGGTTGCAGCACTGGCTCTTTTTAAGTAAAATGACCGTGTTCATAAAGCCCACTACTGGAACCTAACTTGAGTCAATTCTAATCAGTCACCACCTGAATACTCGAGATATCGATAATACGTTTTAATATTATCCTCCCATATATGCTGAGGCAACTCACGTAACATATTCTTTGAGATTTCTTATTGAAATTCTGTGTGCATTTCTCATATAGTGCCCATTTTATCGTCCTAAATTTAATCAGCCTAAAAATATTACGAAAAGAGTACAAAGACAGAACATTCCTATCGCTGCTTAGTCTACATAACTAATCCGCCAAAGTTCGAGACATTTCATGACATTTTAGATATGTTGCCTTCTTCACGGTGACGAGTCCTTAGCCTCACGCTCATGCCGAAAACTGAAGGAATTCCCCGTGTGGCTCCCATATGAAGTCAAACTTTGTGTTTCTCAGCACTGATCACAACTGTTTCATAGCAGCATGCCCCTTACGAAACTTGCTAAATTACTGCAACTGTAATAAAAATAACTTGTTTGAGTAGCATTTGAAGTTTTCATGGCGGTGAGTCTTAAGATGGCTGTCTTCTGGGTTTTTTGCGCCGTGATGATGGAGGCAGCATGGATGGACCTCTGAAACGTCGGCAAACTTCTACCGGACTACACGGCGCAACAACCCAGAGGACAGCCATCTTCAAGTTGTTGGTGACGTCAATATTCTGCAGACTTGGAACGAAGAGTCCGTGTCCTATTTTAAGGTACTTCACCGAAATTTGCCTATAGGAACTTAATAAGAGCGACGAATATGAATATCCAGCCTCCGTCTAGCCCGATAATTGAACCAATTACTCCCAGACAAAAAGCAGGCGTGCTGGTTTAAAATCAGACGTTTCATACATGTAGTAGTGAATGGCAAACTTCACGCTCCAGTCACCTTTACCCCAAATGGAAAAGAGGCTGTCCCTTCTGCAGCACGAATATGAACTTCTGAAGTCGTGCCACGGATGAGAGGGGTAGAAAAAACTCCCTGCACTCCTTTGCAATAAATGGAGCCCTCGCCATCATAAAATTGCTCCCCCAAGGGTGTAAGGAGAAGAATCGGGTATGGGGAGAAGACTCGGCAGACCTAAGTAGTGTGGTCTTGTACCACTTATAGCCTACATTTTGAGTGTGTGTCTACCTTTATGCTTCCCTTTGTTAGCTAGCCTTATAGCCATGTTTCAAGCTAGTTGAAGATATGTACGGAAGAATTTTTTTCCAACTTCTCCTTTTATTTTGAAAACAATTACGTTATAAAATACAAATAGCTAATCATCTTTATTCCAAGACTATTATTCTGAGTATGAAATGAGAACGGGATAATGTTTAAGATAATCTTAAATAATGAATAAAATTAAATGCACAGGCTTGTATTAACATTTCAGCAGCAAATATTTTCAAGCCTAGGTCTATCAGCTGTCTTTATGTTATTATTTTGCCGTGCGGTCTGGTGACGAGACATTAACAAAGAATTTATTATTTTCCTTAATCCACTTTTTCGCGTAAGGGTAAAACATACGCTTACGAGATCGCCGTCCTGTGTGTGTATGTCCTTTCTATCAATTTGTGAGCCAGTTGAGCGATTTAATAATATTTGGTATAAACGCTATACCACTAGATACCACTTCAACCTCGAAAATTTACTACACTACAATTAGTGAACACGATAAAGCGGACGCACCGAAAATGTAAGGTGAGAGCGAGACTAGCAGAACGTAACACAGGATCATAAAATGATACATGGTAACAGATGTTTGAAAAGTAAACAATTTTTGTTGAGTTAATTCTTTTGTGAAATGCAACATGATAGTTGTGCAAGATTCGATTTCAGTTCGATAATGATAACTTATCCACCACTGGAGACGAGAGTACGAAATTTTGTACGAAGATAGATTGTAAACATTTTTACAAACTACGTAAAATAATTTGTTTATAAGTCAACAATTATGGAGCTCCTTTTTTAATGTTCTCCGTCCTTCTCTTCTTCCTCCTTCTTTATCCAAATGTTTTCATCAGCATTTTGTTCTCACTTTCCTTTTAAGTATGAAAATATATTTTTAACAACTGCGTTATAAATGGTCAAAGATTATAAACATGTCAATAAACAATACATTGATTTCTATTAATAGGGTGCCGACTTCTGGTATGGTAACGTCGCGATAAGTTTTTGTTTTCAAAGAGACCAAAAACAATTTCACAAATGACCACAATCTAATTCTTTAAAGCCGTGGAAATCTTGAATCATATATGACGTTTTTAAAGATCGTAGGGTAAAGCCTGAGAAATTGTATTGCTGTATTTAAAAAAATCCAATTGTGAAGCAAACACACAAAATTACTTTAAGCGATCACATTATGAAAATAGCGTTAGGGTGACAATTAGCGATTTGACCTTCACACTGAGTTTCATAAAGACTTATCTGGTGGTTTCAAAAGACATTAAAATTTGGAGACGTATGCCTGATTATTAAGATAATTGATCCTTCTCATTTAAATCGCACTTTAAATGTCAGCTCCTACTTTCAACAAAGTGTACCATATCTCCGTTAAAAAGGTCAGTCGGTTAATGATGTTTACGGAAACAATCACTGTTTATTTTTAAAACTGAACGAAAGTCACAAACAGAACCATAAGAGAAATGCAGTATTATTCAACGTTACATGCAGTATTTAGTAATAAGCCATTTCTGATGAACGTCTTTAACAAGAATAAGGCCCACATCAGATTCAAACTTTCGGGTGGGGTAAAATAGTTAAAATTTGGAAAATTAAAATTTATAATGTGTAACGTCTTAGTTACATCTTCGTTAGGAAAGGACTATTATATATATATATATATATATATATATATATATATGGAAATGAGTGAGCAAGCAACATAGTGTCTTCCAGTCACCAACATGGTTTACAACCATTTGGAACGACTGAGTAAGACTAAGACACGAGTTAAGCAGATATGATGAATTGGGCAAGGTGAATCACTGTTATTTTCTTTATTGTGACAGAGATAAATGAGGTTGTTTGTTGCAACAGAAGAAGGCAGTGGTGGACAATCGCCTGTGTAAGAGCCAGGTGCAGAAGCAGAATTCCGAAACCAGCCTCTCTTTCTGAAACGTGACATTTTTAAAAGCTGTTTCTCGGACCCTCCGTACCTGAACCAGGCACATCATCTACTCTAGAGGCACTGCAAGAAACTGCGGCTGAAACCTGTGTTCAATTTCAGAATATTGTCTTAAGTCGTGCTCTTTCCGTACGATTACATTTTGTTCAAAAATCGCACACAGCCTTGTCTTAACGGAAGGAAGAAAAATACAAGGAAGCAAGAAAGGCAAAAACGTTATAAGGGTGTGAAATCAGTGAGCTGTTCTGTGCCGTCAACTGCGAGTTTCTCTTTTAAATTGCAGATGGCAGATAGATACAGAAGATTTGCTTAAAACAGTTAATTGTAATCGTCAACGAGTTTCTCTATGAATAAAACGAAGTCCATGACCAGTGCTTCCAGTCCGGTCCGATCCGGTAATTTTCTTGAAGTCTGCTCGTATAGAGCGGAGTTTCGCTCTGCTCTGTAATTTCCTACGGGTATCGACCCTCTAACATTAAATCAGACCAAGGGATGAATCAGCCCCTTCCACTAAGACCTTAGGCAATAACTTTTTAGTGAACTGCCCCGACTGGGGGAGAGACCTGGTCGGCCGAGTCGTATACATTTGATGACCAGGGGCCCTGATATCACCACCGCCTCCAATATTTGTGACGAGTCCAAGACGCAGGATGCACTGGCAGAGTGACTGATTCATTCTTAGGTTTTTAACAAAGTTGTTCGAATGGCTGAGAGTCGGTGGGCTTCGGGAATGCTGTAATAGACCGTCTTGTTCCATAAAACACCTAATTTCTTTGCCAGCTGAGTTACTGTCATGTCCGTTTCACGAAGTTTGTTTGCTAGCCAGTCAGGCTAACTAACACCAGGGAACAGAGTCCTTGGAAAGCCGACAACACACTCAGCTAATGAAGAAATTCTCAGCCTTTTACAGAACCTGAAGGTTCGATACCGTGTTTACAACAGCCTGCCACCGGCCTCCGTCCTTAACAAAAAAATCTAGTTTCCACTCTCCAATACGATTTCCCTAATATTTACTTAATATTATATTCCCACCTACGCTTAATTTTTCTGAGTGGTTTGTACCCTTCAGCCTTCCCAACCAAAATGTTGAATGCAATTATCATCTCCCCATGCGCGCTACATGCCCCGCCCAACTCATCCCTCTTACTTTGATTAACTTAAAATCTGATGAAAAGCATAAATTATGAAGCCTCATATCATGAAGTTTTCTTCAGCTTCCTGTAACCTCATCCTTCTTAGGCCTAATATTCTCTTAAGCACCCTATTCTGTGTTCGTCCCTCACCCTGATAGTAGACTCCTTCCAAGCAACCGTCTTGTAACAAGATGTATTAAGATTAAAACTGGAATTTTAAATGATTCACAATATTTAACGAAACAGAAAATCTCTGCGAGTGATTTTTTTACTGTTTATAAGGTAAGCTTTGTCAACAACAATTTACGAGGCGGGATCTCAAGTTCTCACGGCGACGAGCAGAAGATAAGCGTCTGCTAAAATGGTGAGTCGTATATTCTACTAGAAGTTCACCGGCGTTTCGAGGGTTCTTACTGCCTACTTATCGCCCTGATGATGGAGGCAGTAAACACCTCTTAAACGCCAGTAACATTCTATCAGATTACACGGCGTAACATCCCAGAAGGCAATTATCATCAACATTTTATGAGTCTACGCATTTTCCCAGACTGAAAATGAGATTAGCAACAGTAAGTTTGTATCTGCAGAAAATGCAGGCTACATCACTTCCAACGAAGTATGCAAAACATTAATAAACATTTGTACATATTTCCGCTCTTTTAAAAGTAGAATATAACCAGAAAAACACCTCAAATTGTGATTAAGTGCATGCATGTTAACATTTTTATATAAGTTTTAGACACATCCCATATTCTGTGGGATGAAACTCTTCAAATCGCTATTTCATTTATTATTTCTGAGTGTAACTGCAAATGCCCTGCAGTATGTCCAGACATGACGGGTTGTATAAGAAAAATTCAGGTAAAACTATAACGACGCCAGTCAGCTGTCATAATAAAGCCAAACACTCATGTCAGTGAGTGAACCAAGATGCTAACTGCCTGGTATCAACTGCATGGCTCCATATCGGTAACATCAAAGACCAACACTGGATTCACTCCAGAGCCATTTCCATTCGTTCTCATCCTCATCACATACTTTCCTAAGATGCATCATAAAGTCGTTGGATTTCAGGTTTTCACGGCGGCGAATGTTAAGATGGCTGTCTTCAGAGATGTTGCATCGTGTAGTCTGGTAGAAGGATACCAACGTTTCAAGTTGTTTGCTGCCTCAATCATCAGAGAAA
>NW_019059959.1:837127-877093 GCF_000696155.1 Zootermopsis nevadensis | reverse complement strand
ACGCAACATCTCAGAATACAGATATCTTCATACTAGGAGCCCTGAGAACTTTAAATCTCCCCAAGTTCAGATTTAATTAGGAGATGGCTGTCTTCTTGTTACCAGATCACATGGTGAAACATACCAGAAAAGAGCCATCTTCATACTCGTTGCAGGAAATCTCACTCAAATTTATTCGGTTGTGAGATCAGTGGAACAAACTCTACCTCCACCTACCAACAATTGAAATCATTAATGCGTGCAGGGGCAGAGGATTTTTCCTCTAGCCTCTGCGTCCAGACAGGCTCTGGGGCCCACCCAGCCTCTTGTCAAATGGTACCGAGGTCGTTTCCCAGGGGGTTAAGTGCGGCCAGGGCGTGACGCTGACCACTCAACCGCATCTAGCGTCGAGGTTAAGAATGAGTATGAGCTATACCCTCTCTCCTCTCCCACCTAACGCGTACATCGTGTATAGCCGGACGGATAGTGTTTTTCCAACAAAAATTATGTCGTGAAGACATACAAACAGGTATTTTTTTAAAATAAAACTTTTAAATAAAGTGTTAAGTTTATACATAACGTCGTAGTGTGGTGGAAATCTTGCGCAGAACAGATCACTCAATGCTACAATCACTCAGGGTAAAGGGATGAAGTCCAAAACTTACAGAAAAAATTTCGTTGCTACATTACGGCCAATGTCATATTAACTGTAATTTTGCAAACATATTACCCCATCCGTAATTAAATATGTAAATTGCATAATTATATTTGTACATTTTTTTTAAATCAATAAACCTGATCTGTGACAATTCTGTGAAATTGTTTTCTGGACTTTTTGAACACCACTTTACCCTGGTACCGACTAACTTAGACTTACATAGTTTCAAGCATCAATGTTATTCGCAGAACTTATTAAAACAATGACAGGGTTTGGATTACCGTTTTAAAGACACAGGTGAAGCTCAACAAATATAATTAAAGATAATTAAATGAATTTCTGAAATCTGATGCAGAAAAGTAGTATAAGTCGACCTCTGAAATTCAGAGAATTTCAAAAGCAGTGAAAACGTAATAATTTTATTTCGCACCAGAGAATCGGGAAATGTATCCCTGAATTCATTCTGGCATGTTAAGTAAGAACTAAATGCCAGGTAGCGTCAGACAATGAACACTCATTGCACTCGTGAAAAGGACATAGGCCTAATTACACTTAGACTATCGGAAGACAACCGCCACGGTGGGCTAGAAGTTAGAACGCTGGCCTTGTAATCCTGGGGTCCCGGGTTCGATAACTTGTGTTAGGCAAGTCCGTGGTCTAGGCTTCCCCGGTTTCTCCGTGGCATCCCAACAATTACTCCATACACACAGAAGAAGGCAATGGCAAACTACTTCTGTATCACCTGCCTAAAAAACATATATGAACAGGTCCCAGGATCCTGTTCATAATATGTCGCCAACCTCCTGTAAAGGAGACGGCGTAATAAAGAAGAAGATTGCAAGACAACTTACGGTCTGGCGAGAGCAGGTTACAACATGACGTGGCCTGCGTGGGCTCTTGTATAGTAAACAGTGATATGTTTCTTGGTCCAATCGAATTCTATTGATTTGCAACCATCAATAAATATTTTATTAGTATTATGAATCATGTGACTTCTCGATCAATCTGTACCGGTGATTCGCCAGAAAATCAGTGAGCTTCGTACAAATATTGTACAAGCTGCAACATGCGTGTTTTGTGAACAAATTAAATTTCAGGAAGTTTTTTTAAGGTGTCAGAGAGACACGCCCATAACTTGAAATAAAATGGGCCTTAAAACGAATTAAATGTACACATTTTAATACTCGTAAACTGAAGTGCCATGCATGAAGGACTAAACGCAATAAACGTCAAAGTTCAGTTAAACTAACACAAGCATAACAACATACCGTAATTTAAGTTCAAGAAAATCTGACGGATATTTCAAAATATAAACATATTTAAAATAGATCAGCAGAGATTTATGTAGGTCTATTTTACTAACCTTAATCGAAATTAGTCTTGTTATTTTCGCGTACATGCAGACGAGAATGACAAAACACTCGTGTGTACTTTACGAATTGTCTTGTCAATATGTACAAAAGGTCCTAAACGAATAAATAAAATCGGCAGTACAAAATAAATTTCATACAGTTTTCATTACTACAGTTTAAGTCTTTAATTTTGAGGAAGTTATCTGCTTGCTTTAAGCCCCATTTACTAAGTATTTGTTTCATCAAGTGTGGGTAAAACCAAATGACACAAGTAATGATAAAGATGCATAATTTAAACATGAACAAGCTTCACTTGCCGATGTTACGCACAGAATCATGGGTTCTGCCGATGCCATATACGGCGGAGATTTCACAAGTCGTATTTCCATCGTCTTCCCACATTGTCTGTAAGAAGCCACCGGCCGGTACAGTTCTAGTCACAAAACGCATTGCATTTCCACTATAAACGTTCTAAATTTCGGCAAGAGAAGAATTTTTGGATCGCCATTTTACACAATTCACCATTTTTACTATGCATTAATGTCGTTAGGTTACTATAACACTACAAAAATACAATACTTTTCTGTACATGTGTGTATGCGTATGAGTGTCTCTACATGTACTTACGCAGGGCTACGTATTCGTGTGTTTGTGTTGTGTGCATGCCAGAGAGACAAACAACCCATATACATTTTCTCGTAGGTTATGTTCCTTCATTGTTTATATCTATCCTACTGTCTTCCTATTCAGTTTATGTCAAATCAGCTTTTCGTTAAATTAGGAAAATATTTTACAATTGTATGATCCTTCAGAGTTCCACAGTTGCACTATCTATCACATGATAACTCAACCGCCTACCTGCAAGGTGCAGATTAGACTATTCTGTGCAAGTTTACTCAACATTAATGGCCGTGACACAATACAGCTTGCAAACCTTGAAGTACGAAATTGGCTACGAAATGCACCACATTCTGAGAAAAGGGAAGAAAGATTGAACCAAGGAAGGAAAGAAGAAATTAAGACAATGCCAATGGCCGGACGACAGGTAGAAAGAGAGAAACTGAAGAATGAAAGAAGCAAATAAATAGACATAAAAATAATTTCCTATGCACCATATGTAGGCCCATTTGTTTTACCATAACTTTGTTCCTTAAACTGAACAGTGCCGTTTCCTCCACACGAGATGCAAGGTTTATACGGCCATGAAATAGCACCAGAGATAGGCGGTTCCTTCCTGTACTCAAATCATACCAGAAACTTCTTTTCCATGCTTAGTTAAACTTTAGGCTCAGAAAATGCAGTAGTGAAAACTGTAAACATTTACTTTGAAATTGACTGTAACTGAGCCTTAATTAGATTGATATATTTTGTAATCTGTTCTCTTGCTATTAGATGCACTACTGGAAGTTAATGAATGATAATTGGACTTACCTTGTATTACAGCACGAATATCTGATATCACATAATTATCCTCCAGCCATCATCCCCGAGTGAAACGAGATAGTCAACCAATTACGCCTCTCATCTCTTCTAAACAGAATGTATCAAGTTCGTCGCTGTGCGTTATTCTACTGTTTTAAGATTGTTACACGAGCCGCCAGGTGGGGGAATCATTACACATATTACTGCGGTGGGAAATTTTTGCTCCAATATCAAAGCGGTGAATAATCATATACACACACACGTGAAGTCAAGAATGTTACGAAACGCCGCGATTTTAGAAACAAGGATGCAGTACATAATTTACTTTTATTATAATGTTATTTATAGTAGCCGGCACCAAATTCCATGCTTAAAGGCCATGGAAGAACTTCACCACCACCACCTCCCTTCGAGCGAATTCAAATCAACAGTACAGCGTTGCTGACTGATACGGTGCAAGTTCTGAGCTGTCTTCAATCGCTTTGGGTTCTGCTGTTCGTGTTGAAACGTTCTACGATTATGTTATATCTTGAAGTGTGTAACTTGGTGATGGCTACTACAGAACATAATTAATTTATAATTAAAATCACATGCCAAAAATTCGTGTCTCATACATATATTACACTAGTAGCCTACTGAGTAGAATGCGTTTCGGTTTATTCATTTCTGCCTTGTTTTGCTGTATCAGTCCTATAACATATTCTGCACATATACTGTCGGTAGAAGGCTTCAAGAATTGTGTCAAATTAAATTGTATTAGCAATTCTAAAGCACTTAGTAAGACTACCATGTACATTCCTCATACAATTCATGGTCATTGCCTGCCACGCGTTATTGGATGAAAGAGTGAAATCAAGTTTTGGAATCTCTGGTAACAATAAATGCAAACAAGACAATGGTGGTTCCTATGGTAGGGTCCGGAGTTGGGTGGTCGATTTTCTTGTGTAGCTGCTTTACAATTACTTTCTCATGTCATACTTCTAACCAAACTGGAACTGCTGTTTTTCTCAGTCACTCCAGGCAAATGCTGAGACATTATCTTGTATTTGGCCACCACCACTTCCATATTTTTTCCACTTCACTATCCACCCTAACAACATTGTTAAATAAATCACAAATAAAATGACAAATTAGAAAGTATGTCAAAGGAATTCATCTAAAACAATTTTTAGGTACTTTTTCAAGTAATAAGACTTGAAACAAGAATCTCCCAGTGTAATTAAATAAAATTTGGTATAAAGGATCTGGAACCTTCTTGTGTGAAGTACTCGTACAATACAATCAACACTGAATCAAAGCTGAAACAAACACAAATGTACATTTAGTAATATATGTTTTATTTGTTATGCAAAATATAATATACAAAACAAACAATTACAAAAATAGCAATAGCAAAATTAGTAGTCATTATTAAAGTGCTGATTGGTATAATATTGCTTATCTTTCTTTGTACCAAAGGAAGTAAATGAAAACAAGACTGTGTTATATATATATATTCATGTTTAAGTAGAAGAGCGTAATGTCATATTCCTGATTTTGCTGTAAATGTAACCACCCAAGAGCTTTATAAAGAGATTCAAACATGCCAGCCACAGGTAAAATTATCACATAATGTAATAAATACTTAAAAAGAATTACTTTTCTACTGGCTCTGCTACATACAAAAATACATTCACAATATGTGCACCATTCAAAACCTCACGAGACAAAGCATATAAATGTTAAATATTAGCATAAGAGTCATGGTAGCATTGAGCCAGTGAAACCTATAATGACCATGGAGACTTGCCCTCACTTCAACACTCCATTCATTTCTCGTAACAATGAAGACAAGTAACAAACAGGTAAATAATGAGGGATGACAAAGTACAACAACCAATCACCTTCCGAGCCATGCACAAGGTATCTTGCTTGGGAGCGCCGGCCCTTTTGATATTTATTTTATAGATCAGTTAAAGAAATGTGTCTACAATCAATCAATGCTTAAATTAAATTATTCATGACATTTAAAATATGAGAATTATACATTACTATAGAAACAGAAAAATGTTGAACAAAGTTTGAGGTTCTCACAGCCCCAAGTATGAAGATGGCTGTCTTCTGGTGTGTTGTATCATGTAGTCTGGTAGAAAATTGCCATCTTATGGATTAATGCGCTGTCATCAATGCCCCGATGACAGAGGCAGTATGACCTCTGAAACGTTGGTGGAAATCTACCAGACTACATAGCGCAATAACCTAGAAGACAGAAATTTACATACTCACCGCTGTGAAAACCTCAAATCCTACATATTCTGACAGAAGCTTACCATTGTTTCAGAGGTGCTTGCTGCCTCCATCATTTCTCTGTTGATGAAGGTAGAAAGAACCTTTAAAACATCAGTAAACGTCTATCAGATAACGTGACACAACAACTCAGAAGACAGCCATCTTCATACTTGCGGCTGTGAGAACCTCAAACCTCACTTAACATTTTTCTGTTTTAATTTGTTCCTTCAGCAATGTATAATACCTATTTTTAAAACATCATGAAAAGTCATCCAATCCAATGGCACCCAAAAGAAAAATGTTTCTTTAGACATTAAGTAACCTGGAACGTGTTAAAATTCTGTTACTTGCATGAAATCCTGACCTCTTGAAACATCATATTCTGTCACGTCATATTGTAGTGTGTAATGTGTAACAGAATATCTGGAAAATGGGATGAGGGGCATAACACAAATACATAAACTGAAAATTGACAAAGTATTATATTAAAACTAAACCCAGTAAATAGTGTGTCCATAAGTGAACATGCTGCATGCAACACAATATGCATGGATGCACAAAATGAGGGTCTCCAATATATATTTTTTCATACTATCTTCACAAAGAGAATGCACAGTATTTGAATAATGCCACTTCCTCGCTTTCTTTGGTGGTGGCTGACAACTGCAATATTCTCAAACTTGTCACTTCTTGATATAAAAACTTCACAAATTAGTTTTATATTGTGTGAACAAAGTGCACACAAGGATAAATGTATGGTACACATGTTGAAAGCTGTCATCACAAACACACCAGTAGATCTAAGTATTGAGTTAATGAAAGTGGACTCATGCATCAGATCGCCATGATTAATTCCAATAAATAGGGTCAAGGGTGGGCAAAATATGGCCCACAACAATGTTAAAGTATCATTAATATTGCCTTTTATAAATATTTAGTTTCCCACACATTACACACGTAATAAAAATTTAGAAACTATAATTTATTAGAATTGAAATTATTGTGTCCCTTGTCCGCAGATTTAATATTTATTTTAATGCAACGAGAAATGGGAACAGGAAAGTCAAAGGGCTCCCATTCCTGAGTCTGTGTAAAGTACAATATGGAAATGCCAAGCTTAGGACAACATGACTGTATTAATTATTAGTATTTATTTAATGTTTTTGTTGCAACTATAAACCATCATGTTCGTGTGAATACCAATAGCTATTTAATAATTTTTAACTATGAAGTTGTTTTCGCAGGGTTCTTTGGCTAGTGGTCCTTTAAAGTACCCCCATCCAAACCCGGAGTAAAAATAATTGCCCACCCTTGCAATAGTGTCAGGTACTAACAGTATGACTAAAATGTCAGCAAGAATTTAGTTGCAAGTATTCATGCATCAAATGCATGGTACATAGCATGAAATTAACATTACAGGATGTCAAAGACACTCCACTTACTCTGTTCATCAGACTGTCCCAATAAATACACCCAACTCTCTCATACTCCACACGTAACTTGACATGACACAAACGGACATACACAAACAGAGATTAGTGATAAATTATCAGGAACATAGTAATACCATACAAAATTTTTTTTGTAACATTTTAAACATAATTCTTTTGTCACTTCTTTGCTAAATCAGCAATTAGTCACAGTATGTGACAGCGAAAGTGTGTAAGCAGATGGAAATGCCACCCCCATGCAACACAATCAGATATAGAGTCGGCAATTTTCTAAATTGAAAGAACTTCGATGAACTATGTTCAACGGATAAATACTTTTAAAATTTAAAAGTAGCAGTGTATGTGAACAAAGAAATGTAATTTCATAAATACTATGTACATTAGCTCTGATTTTCTCCATATGAGAAGGATTAAATTCTCTGACATTGAGCTCTCATGACTGGTTTCTACAGTCTTTTAACCCAGGGCTCCAGAAAAATGTTTCCTTACTTGATAACAAGAATAAGTTAAGAGCAACATGTGTTGAGCGTAAATATTTTTTATTTGTATGAAGCATACTGTTAAGACATTAGGAAAATATATCTTCAATTGGCCAATACATTAAAGTATCATTTCAAACGCCCTTCTTCACCAGGTTTCGAAATGCAATGTCAAAAATAATACTCACTGCAATGACAAATCTGTGATGTCATGTGGAACAAAATCACTGGTATTGGATCTTGACTGAATCATAACATTCATCTTTACAACAAATTGAAAGCCGTCCCTTCACGCTTCAGCTCATTACATTACCACTAACACTGACCTCTTCTTTATATACACCTGTGGCAAGATAACATTATCTACACTAGACAGAATAAATTAAAGTATGTGCAACAAGAAGAACAACATAAAATATTAAGCATATAATATACAAGCATAAAAGAGGTGTGAAAAGCCAAAGAGATGTGTGAGCTGCCACCAGAAATGTGAGATTACTGCAGGTAATGAATGTGTGCAATGATTAACACACCACATAGTACCAAATACCAAACCATATGCAAAATGAATGCACATCTTCTGACTGAAAGACACACTCAACTACAAACTTCAAATGGCCCAAATAGCACTTTCAGAACACTTCTACTTACATACGAAAGGTACTTATATACATTACAGCATAACTAACATATCAATCTTATCCAGTGGAAAGGCTGATGTCAGTAACCCTTTCACAACCACAATTTTCACACTGCCAAACTCTAGAGTTTTTGGTTGTATAAAAACGTCTTTGGTCAGACCTGAAGTTCGCCCAGTGACCGAATATAATGAAGTCTTCTTGGAAAGCCAGCAGCACCAGTCTCTGACAATATCTTCAGAACACTGGAATTTCATTCCACAATTATGTGGCTATTCACCTGAGAAGGCTTCATTGCATCTTTGTTGAGAGAATTAAGAAAAAAAAATCTTTCCAGTCATTCTCTAAATCTGGCACTTTCAAAATGCACATAATATGATAATGTCTTGGAGTTGCTTAAGGGACAAATCTAAAAATATACATATTTTGGGTATGGCCAGTCATTTCCTAGGCAATGAGATGCTCAAAACAGGCATCAGTGAAAGGGTTAAAACACCAAGTTCATAATAAAATCAGAAGCATGTTTTTAGCACTCTCCATCCTATATGCAGCAACATTTACAATATATGATTTCTGAGGATAACCATATAACTACAAGATAAAACTGTGTATATAGATTACGTAACTTTTCTCTCTCCACTACCTCCAAACGTTCTCATCACAGCTCAACATTCACGTTTTTAACATAAAGAGCATTACGACATTGTGCCATACAACTCACATTCAAACTCTGCTACAACACACAAAATTCAAAACATGCAACGACTCAGTACCATAAAATTATTCTGAGCATAGTAATTGTACTGCTGTATTGTAGCAGTTCTTCAACACTATCGTACAATTTACATTTACCATGCAAAAACTACACACACAAGTTTCTGTTATGCACCGTGGCATAAAGCACTTACTTATGTTACTGTTGATTAATTTTGTATAAAAATGATATTGTATCATATTATATAAGGAAAAAAGAAACAAAATCAAATCTCATCTCTATTTTAGTTGAAATATTTGTACATTAGCTACAAATAAACTATACAACTTGTCTGAAAACTTAACAACTTATTAAGGCACACAGTCGAACAGCAGAACCTCGTAAGGAAAGCAGTCAGTTGCATAAAGATCTCTTTTGTTAACACAAATTTGTAAATGGTCACACATCCAGATCCATGAATCACAATTGTTAATCTTTATTTGTACCATTAACACTGCACTAATTCAACTTATGGTTAAAATCCAATAAACATAAAAGTGATTATGAGTTGCAGAGAAGATTAGTAAGGTAATGTCCTAGGTGCCAGTCTTGAGTATGCACTCTTCACAACAAGAAACACTTAGGGTTAAATGATTCAGGAGCATACCATGAAACACAACCTACATGCTCAAGCAGTAAAAAACAACCAAATTCATCTGCTGCAGTTTGCCAACACTGTTTCTCTCTTTTCTCCACTGTTACCAATTTCTAAAAATGGTTTCCTACTAAATGTGGTCATATAAACTACGATATTTAAAAATAATGCTGTATTCCCTCGATTTTATGACGCCATTGATTTGAGATACAGCCTTGATTTAGTAATAGTTTTTCAGGAAAAAAGATGTTATATCGATTCTTTGACACCATCAAATGTAGAAAGCACTCCAATTTC
Organism: Zootermopsis nevadensis; assembly: GCF_000696155.1. The sequence continues at coordinate 867,200 of NW_019059959.1, read as the reverse complement.
AAAAAATTTAGTATGTGAAGAAACTGCATCTTAAAACCGAGGAAATGTGGCATTAAATGGTATCCAAAATAAAATTTTAATGCAATTCACTCCATCAGAATTTGATGCATGTTCTCTTCACTGATTTAATTAATCATGCTACTGGCTAGGTCCTTACCACAGCAGTCACATGCTACAGAGACAGTCAGTGTGTGTTAATACACTGGATGCCAGCACCTAGAGCACAGCAAGTGGTTAAATGTCTCAGTAAGGCAACCACAGATTCAACAAATATAAATACTAGAGCTTAAAAAAAACAACCATAGCAATTTTTCAGACAATTCCTTCATTACAGTTCCTTGCACACGAGTCCACTACATATTATTCTCAATCACTGTGCCACTGTTAAATGTTTAGGTAAAAGTCACTTCTGTACCAAGTACCATGGTGTGTATATGGGGAGTACAGGTAAAGCTTCATACATGCCAGATTTCCATGTTAGATTGAAATGAATGTTCACATTCACCCTCTCGTCATATTAACTCCAGGTAGATAAAAATACCTGCTGGATACAAGGCTGGGTGAACTCCAAAGCCAATGTGAATACAACGCCTGGTATCAGACTTATCCACACTGAACCCTACAAATTTATACTGAGTGAGTTATCATATTTCACAGTATCATAATCAGACAGTTTAAAGTTTTCTAATACAGTAAAACCCCTCAAGTTGGACACTTTTAATTGGAACCGGCAAATATCCTATAATTTTACATGTTCACAATACCCTATATCTTAGACACCCCTTTATCCTGGAACTTGAACACCCTTTTTGTTGTAAGTTGAACAGGTTCATGCGCTTAGCTTCAGTAGCTTTTCAGGGAAACTTTTTCAGTTACATGTTTTGTTATTTTGAATTTCTGACTGATGAATGCCTCCTCTCTGGAGGATTATCTTACGGACATTGAACACATCATTGGAATGCATTGCAAGTGTTTAACTATTATTTTGCTGAACCCTTAACTGGACTAGAGTATTGCAGAAGACAGTGTTAACTTCATCAGTACTGTGCTTGAATTTGAGTTCAGACTGTGTTAACAGAAATGGAATTTTTCTTTTTGTGATGTGGAAGCGAAAATTGGTGGAATTAACTTTAGAAGATGTTATTGAGGCTGGGGTGTAATGTGCAATGCATGGGAGTGGGCTTCAAAAGATTGTTATTAATGCTATTGTCATTAATTCTTAATTCAAGTAAGCCTACAGTAGTTAGTGTACGTAAGTCCCTCTATCTTGGACACCTCTGTAAGTTGGACACATTTTCGTGGAACCCCAAGAGTCCAACTTAGAGAGGTTTTACTGTATTTCTTTTTAATAGCCCATGTGCTATATACAATGCAGAAATGCCCTTGACATACACTGTGTAAGCTGATGTATGATAAATGTCCTTTTATTTATATCTGAGAAAAGAAGTCAACTACTTGAGCCTTCATACAAATATCTCCTTCTGACACAAAGGAAAGGAGATATTTTCCCACTAGTTCATATAAGATATATACCTTTCACATTATATTTCAGAAGATATTGTTTACCTATTGCATTAGCTATGACCAGAAGTCAACAAATGTTAGCTTAGTTCAACAGTAGCACAACAAAATTAGCTGTCATGTGCCTGGACATTTTATAAGAATGTAAACTAGTAACAGTTAGGCAAATGACATATCGGTGAAGACCTGAAGATATGACTACATCTCTACTTTGACCAAAGGTTTGTTGTTTGGATATGAATTTTTATTATATGGACTTTTTTTTAAAAAGAACTTCTATCACTGACAAAATTTTCACTTTCATCCAACAACTCATAATTATTTTAGCAGCCATTAATAATTAATTTCTCTACTGTTTGGCAGGACTTCACTCATTATCCAGAAAATGTTGACAGAAATGGCAAATGTGCATGTACAATGTCAACATAAATACTAGCTTTACTGTGTAAGTTCACGTGTCTCTTAGTCAGGCAGGTGGTTTACCAAAATTTGACATTGGGAATGTTCAATAGCTCACAGAAATAAAGATGTCAGAACATACAGACTGAAAAAACCATCAATTTACTTAAAGACATAAATAATTTTTAGAAGTACTGTGTGAGAACTGGTGGTTATAGACCATAAACAAAATAAAAGCATTTTAGAACCATTAACAATTCAATTAATCATCAAATTTATACAAAATTAACAAACTAATTGGAAACAGCAAGTAAGATGATGGAAAACAATCGAATACCAAAACAGACTACAACACACAAGCCCACGGGGAAGAGAAATTTAGAAAGGCAAGTGAAGAACTGGCACGTAACCATAGCAAGCCACATGGCCTAATACCTGACAGTGGACTAAAAAGGATCAATATAAATGTTAAAAAACGAGTAAAGTAATTGTACTATATAAAGCTGAAAAGAAGCACACCTAGAGTTCAAGTCTCACCATAATGTTCAGAATATCTCTGGGGTGATAGGATGTGAGGGGCCAAAGAAAGGCCTTGAAATCAGGTGTCAATCCTACTACTATTGTCAATGCACTACTAGAAAAGTAGTTTCAGACACCAAAGGTCAGAGATGCAGTTACTGATGGAATTTACAAATTATTCCAGTAGCAACAATATGCACCAGCCTGTTGTAGTCTAAACATGAATTTTATGATGATTAAGGAAGTAAGCTTTAATACACAGTTAAACCAAGTCATTTTCATTTAATTTCATTTCAAAGTATGTGAAAATGATCTTAACCCAAAATGTTGTTACAACATGTATCTAAATTTGTTTCACTGTCATTGAGTCTTGAAGAGTTATTAACATTTAAGGCTCTGGAAGGGAAGAGCTGTAGTAATCTTTAGCAAGAACAACAATCTATAATGCTTGAGACATTAAATCCCACGTCAACCTGAACACTCAAAAATATTCTTGGCCTGATGCCTGTTCAATTATATTCTACCCACTAATGAAGGATCAGAGTATGGAAGAAACTGAAATATGGGGAGTCACATAAATTACATAACATCAAAATAGTTGCAAGGCACAATAAACGTAATGTCCTGATTCGTTCTATAAATTTGGATCTGAGATTTGATGAAAGAGTGAAAAAGAAGCACGAAGAAACGAGAAGAAAATCAAACAATCACGCTCCTATATGAAAGAGTGAAAAAGAAGCACGAAGAAGCGAGAAGAAAAGCAAACAATCACGCTCCTATACTAACTGCACATTAAATATGAGGGAGTAGATTTGAGTGGCATTGGAAGATCTTCTAAAAAGTTAAAGAAGTTTTTAATTTCATAATAAATGTGTGGATTTTAAATAACTTTATTCTCTACAATATGACTAGAGAACCATCACACCCTGCACTTTACAACAGGTAGCTAAATTACAGAATAAACTTTTTGCAGCAACTGATCAAAACTTTCACAGTGTGGAAGTGTACAGGCAGGAAGAAGTTCGCTCAAGTCACTACAGAAAATAACAGATGGTGCAAAGGAGGGGCGGGGGTGCACTGTGAATCAACAGGACATGGAATTCAAACATCATACAAATGCAAATTATGTGACCTCCTAGTATGTCACATTAACACAGGAAAAAGAGAGATGAGATTCAAAATAGCCATGGAGAAATTATTGAAGTTAAATCTTGTGTCTTAAAAATGTGTTGTTGCTTCTGAAAGTTCTGCATTTAAAATAAAGCATTAATTTAACATATAAAGGATTCTTAAAAACAATCCTTAACTGCATAAGTTCCATGGCTGGTTTGGAAATCTATTTTAAAATAATGATCCCCCCCCCCCCAATACCACATTCAGTACTTGTACACAATTTGTAAAAACTGAACCTGTATTTAGTATAGTTGGCTATATCAAAATAATGATTTGGTGAGTGACAAATGCACTGTAAAACTGACTGTCATGTCATAACAACCACACCATTTGGTGTCAGTCATGCTTTGCTGTTATCACTAAATGTATGAAGTTGCTAAGTCATTGTTGAACCACATGGTGTTGGACTTACAACATTGAAACAGAATGAAATAAATATACCAATATTTGGTAATAGTAATGAAAACGCATACTGAAAATAATATGATCAATTACACACTATTCTTAGCACTATAATGACAAGTCTGAATGAAGGAATCTAATAACTTTCAAATTGCTGTTTTCTGTGTCGTGACATGTAGTCTGGTAGTTTGATGGTAGCAGTAAGCACTTATGTAACATTGGCACACTTCTACCACACTACATGTTGCAACAACCCAGAAGGCACCCGGCTTCAGACTCACCACTGTGAAAACCTCAAATCCTAAACAATTAACTACTATTTTGATATGGAAAGTAGTAATTTGCATAGTTGTATGGAGCCAATATGAGACAAATTTATTGGCAATAATTTTTAAATCCATACAAGAATTCAGAATCTGCAGTTACTTCTGATTAAACACACACAAGAAATACATTTTAAGTTTTTACAAACTGAACTCTAGCTCTGATTAGTCACTATGTAACTGCCTTTACATTCCGTTGAACTTAGGACACTGTAATGTTACTATTTACAATTATGTAGTGAAACCAATTTGGAACTGTTTACAGTAAGCCCGTTACCTGTTGATTCTAAATTCACCACTTCTCATATCCATCTACCCACTCTTTAACATCACAGTTTCCATAACTGCCATCATCAGCTTCCTTTACCTGTTGGTCTTCTATTACCCGGCATTCATAAATATAACATAGAACATGTATTAGATGCACCACATACTTCAGTTAATCAACAGCACTTCCACTGTTTCACAGGCCAGTAGTACTTAGCCAATTTTTTGTTTATTTTTACAGTAAAATCAGCAGACAGTCAATTAAAAAAGCCAAGAAGCCATGATTTGGAACCAAAATTGAATAGTAGTGCTGGAAAATGAATGTTCAGTAGAGACATGAATTGGAAATACTTTACAGTCCTCAACAGCAGCACTTTAGGCTCCTTACTAAAATTATTAAAATATTAAATATTTTCTAAAAATGTAATTCTATACATACCTGCATGTATAAAATATTACCATTTTAACAGGATTCAATACTTCTGTATCCATCACATTTTAAAGACCCAGATTACAACAGATATCAAGGGCTTACTGCAGTCTGTTTCAGCCATTTATCCTAGCTTTCTTCCTGTATACATGACAGTACAACGAAAAGAAAACAAAGTTTGAAGAACCATATTATGAATATATTAAGTCTGAGTATCAGATGCAGATAGGCTTGTTTTCAACTGGTGAAATAATAAAAGCGTGGAAAAACAAAACTCACTTTACAAGGGTGTGCCAAACAAACAAAATTGTTTTCCAAAGGGCTAAGTCAGGGGTTCTCAACCTTTTAAGACCTGGGACCTATTTACCCCTTCTTATGAAGTCGCAGGCCACCAGGCTATAAATTAACACAATTAGAAAAAGTATAAAACTAATTTATTATTGCAAACAGGTTCACATATTATTCAATTATTTTCATTAACAGATTTCTTATTTGTTTTAATTATTAACCATTTAATATTAAATGGGTTTTTTACAACTTATGTTAGTAGCAACTTTTTCTATTTTTACATTGATACAATATCATAAAAACGTACACAGGCTGAACAAAACATATTGCCAGGCATCATGTAGTCCAACACACCAAAGGCTGAGAACCCCTGGGCAAAATACTGCTCAAGGTGACCATGGTTCAAATTTTCTTGTATTGTATTCCTAGTTTATATTACACAGACTGTGAACAAATGTTCATCTTGTCAACATGCATTCTTAAGTATTCTATCCATGCATTAACACGTATCTCATTCATAAATATGTACTGTAAACTGTTAAGACATTATAATGGCTCAAGAATAATTTTTCCTGAGACTTTTATCTCCTCACCATTTATACAAAACATTAATTTTCATTAAGTGTGCAAAAATAAAAAAAATCAGTATAACAATGCACAAACGAGAACTCTTAAAATAAATGACATAACATTTATAACAAGCAGATCTAAAAGCACTGTATTTACCTACATAATTTTATTTACCCTAATTTGCACTAAGATTTAGATTTAATTTCCTTTTACAATTACCAAACCTATTTCTCGCAAAAGAATACAAGGAGTATCATCACTACTTTTCCTTCCTTGTTAGTGAATTCTTAGGTTAATCTTCTTTTCTGCATGTCATAATATCATCAGTCTCTTTAAACTCCTCAATCTCAATACTCGAGGAGATTGACAAAGTGTTAAGTTATACATATAAACAAGTGTGATGCAAAAGACTTGGAATTCTAAAGGATTACTGTCATATACAGACATGCACATTACAGTCCCCAAAACATCAGATTACAGGGAACATACATATGCATTTGAACACTCAAAAAGTCATCTTATACCGCAAATTTACAAAGAAACTTTTCTAAAGGTTCTAAAATTATGTAAATAAATATAGCAAATGCATGAGATTCCACTGAAGCCTTCAAAGCGGCACTCTATAGGCAACACATGTGTTGCAGGTCCCCACAACTTACAGCTGATGAGGTCCATTTCTTTCTTCCACAGGTACATGCCCTTTAAAGGGCCGGCATACAGCCTGCAGTCCACAGGAACATATCAATAAAGCATCCACACCGAGTAGCTAAGCCTTCACCTCTGTACTACTGCATGCTATATGAAGACCCCATCCCAATGTGCAGTTCTCTACAGGTTCAGCGAACGAGGTTTGAGTGTAGTGGTCATATTGAGAAGTTTGTGTGCTTGTTCTGTAAGATCCAACTGATCTTGGGTCTTCCCACAAGCTACCATCTCCCATCTCACGTCGAGCTGAAAGAAAACACTACTTGTGAAGAAAGTTCCTAAATAAGAAAGTTACAAAATAAGATAAAGGTGGAAAATGTTCTGAATCCAATCTACTGATGTACCTCTCAAAGAGGTTTACGTAAGTGCAAAAGGAACGTAGAGAGGAGAAACAGTTTGATTCTGAAAGGAGTATGGCTGTCTGTATAGAAATAATTCCTTGTAATTTGATCCCATGCAGTAAACTCTTACATATGTCCAAGCTGACCTTCTAAAATTCAACATCAATATATATGTATATCAATAATCACATTTTCCTCCATAAAGTCTTGATTTTTGGCCCATGATTTTTATATGCATTCTTTTTACAAATATTGGCATGCCACAACTGTCTGCATGTTCATATCAGAAAACCTTAATCAGTGTTATTTAACTTAGTACTTGAAGTAAGAATTGAGGTTTTCACAGCGATGAGTATGAAGATTTCTGTCTTCTGGGTTGTTGTGCTGTGTAGTCTGTCAATGTTAACCAACATTTCAGAGGTCATACTGCATCCGTCATCAGGGCGATGATGGAGGCAGTATGACCTCTGAAATGTTGGTTAACATCGACCAGACTACACAGCGCAATAACCCAGAAGACAGAAATCTTAGTACTTGAAGTTATACTACTAGGTGTTCGATGAATTTAATTTCAACCCACATCTATCCAATAAACTCCCTGATTTGCATAAAATTCTAATCAAACTTGAAGACAAAAAAAGCATTATGCACAAAAAAAGAAACTCTTCATAGCAAAAAAAAATACAGCTAGTTAAAATATACAACTTTTGTTTCAAATTCGCTTCAATGCTGCATAATATTTAACAAATGACAAAGAAAAATTATGATTGTACTATTTCAGATGCAGCATAAGGTTTGTAACTATGAAGTTGCATCTACACTAAGTAAACATCGAGGTGAAAGATTTACTGGCAAATAATTTACTAGGAAAAATATGTGTACTCCAAATTGATGTATACTTAAACATAAATGTTAATGGCCTTCAATAACGGTCAAAATTGGGACAATACAGCCCTGAGTTATATTGTTCATTGGATAGCATCATATACAAAATTTCATTACAACCTAAAAATAGTTTCAGAAGTAGAATGTAGGCATAAAGAATGCAATATAAAATTTAAAGCATCTGCCTGGTTGGTCAAAAGGGTCTCAAGTAAATATTTCTACAACAGAACAGCTGTTCAGCTAATTTAAGCCATTTTGACTTCTGCAGTAGTAGTACACATTAACCAAATCATTGTTCTACCTAAAGTCAGAATCAGCAACTCTCTACCAGTGGTATGACTAAATGCTGACATGCAACACACAGCACATTTCTTTTCTCTATCTCTGAAGAGAAAATAACAAATCTAACACAACAAAACATTTAAATTACTCTCCTTATTACATCCTTCTACAGACAAAATTCTTCTAAAGCACATTCATGTAAGAAATGACAAGGAGTGGAAAACTTTGCAACAGTACTGATACAACACAGAAAGCTTATAATAAAATACTTTTTGCTCAAAGAAGCTTTCCACACAGGGTGAACTACATGGCATTCTACAATATCTTTAAGTCTATAAATAAGGTAGTTCAGCATGTAGCCATCTCTTACAGCTATCTTATCTCATGTAAATATAGGACAAGTGTGAAAACACTGTATGTATGAATGTTCTCAAAAGATGATGATGCACAATACTTCATGTATTTTATGAAATAAAACTGAACTAGAAGTTTGTAACTAGTTTAATTTCTAATCTTGGGTACTGACACTGTTGTAGTGGGCTGGTATGCCAACATTTCAGAGAGCCTAGCTACAACCATCTTTGAAGGTGAAATAAATAACAGCAGCCTGGTGATGATATCTACAGTTCTGAATCATGAGGTGGTGGAGAATTCTGTGCTTTGATTGGTTTGATGTTCTAAAATAAAAGAGATGACAACCCATCGAAAACAAGAACCACTTTAACATAACACTCCTAAATTGTATTAATGAGGTCCCAAGTTCAAATCTCAGCCCAGAGGATACTTATCCTGACCGGGGATTTTCATGGTTTTCCTCTTTTCTTCCAGGTAAATGCCAGGATAGTACCTTAGATTAGGCCATTACTGCCTCCAACATCCTTTCCAAATCATAATCATTCTCTCATTCGACACTATATAGTCTGAGTCACTGAAAAAGTGTCGTTAAATAAACTATGAACAAACATAGAAACCCGGGTCCTCTAGGTTGGGGGCTAAACAGAGAAATGGTTACTTAACCTAGTATAAAACTTCAGGCTGTCTTTTCAGTTGTGCTGTGTAATCTGATAAAAGTTTGCTGCCGTCATAATCAGGGTCGCGATGATGGAGGTAGCAAGGGCCTATGAAACAGGTAAACTTCTACCAGACTATACGATGCTACAACCCCGAAGATAACCATCTTCATTAACCTTGTATAAAATTGCCCACCAAAGTTTTCTCAAGAATTGTAGCCAGAATATGTGGGAAAACCCAGATGAGTGAGTCATGAAACAGCCTTGAAGAAGAAGATGATGATGATGATGATGATGATGATTGATTTAATGATGTGTATAAAGAGGCTATCAATGTCAAACTACATTACTGTAATGTAGCATCCTGGTGTGTTATGTTGAATTTTTGTTTTTTTGCATGTCACTACACACTGTCCACTTGAACAGTAAACTGTGTTCAAGTGAACAGCGTGTGTGAAAAGCAACATGCAAAAAACCAAGTCAGTCTACATTACAACTTCAAAAATGAAAGGAAGCTACCAGTTTATTCTAGTATGAAAGCTGATATGACAAACAATGATGCTTACTAAAGAGTTGAGCAGCTTGCTGGTTGCATGCAGACTCCTACTAGTTGGAAAGGGAAATGAAATATGACCTGGTCATAAACACTGAAAGCTGGCTGCACCATAACAGTGTCTCACCCGATCCAATTTAATAAATGATTTTGCCGCAATGTTATTTTGAATTGGAAAATACTGAACTGACTGAATTTCCTGTTACATTATCAGGCTGTTTTCCCTCCCCACACACATCTTCAATGATCAAGGGCAAAGCTCAACTCCTCAGTACTGAAGCAACAGAGAGAACAGCATGAAAATAATAAGCCATCAGAAACTACTCAATCAAAATAAAAAAAGCTGAGATAAGGGTTCCATTCCAAATTACTTCACATAAGGAGGAAACTAACAAAACCAGCCCTTAAATAACGCCTAAGTTCCATTCTGCTCCCTTATTGGTCACACATCTACCAATCAGAGCATGGAATTCCCCACTATCTTGTGGTCCAGAACCAAATCGGCAACAGGCCACCATTCAGTCCTTCACCTTGAAGATGGAGACGGGTACTCCAAAATGTCAGAAAACCAGTCCAAAACACAATGACATCACCAAAAAATGAAAAAGAAGAACATTTACTTTACTTCAACCCTTTTTGTGACACAGTGCACATTTAAATCCTCCTCTTGGCTCGAAAGCCACTTCAACAAAGAAACAGCTAAAAAAACTGTGGCTAAAGACAGAATTGGATTTTGTCTTTCTAAGCAGGATTAGTGTTATGATTTGAGGTTATGCTATTATTGTCGGTCAACTGACAACTTAATAACATCATCTCATGGAACTGATAAATGAGTAAAACCATCTCATAATTCCCCAAGCTGCATTCATTAGAAGACTGTAGGACTGAAACCGGTTCTTTCACTGCTTCCCCTTCATTCCCCAAAGACTGATCTTAATACCACACCCTCAGCAATATACACACACACACACTTCAAAATGAAAAGCAGTGATTACACATATGTAAACATGCAAAAATAAATGGGGCTACATCTACTGTTTCTTCGTATAGCGCTAAATACAGAACACAGGTAGCCAACAACACACACAAACATAATATGAATAACAGAAGATCCTGAATAAATTGCAGTTTCACACCATATGTGAAATGATGAAAGCTACAGAGTGCCATTGTTCTTGTGCAAGTAACAACTGAATAGCACCTCTAATCATTATATGACAAATGAACAACATACTATTGTGCAAAGGGAGTACTGACTCTACTGTTTATTCAATTATACATAGTTCATTTCACAACTTATATATAACCAATCTTTAAAGGAGTAAATCAGTAATCCCTTTAACCAACAACACCAAAATTAATAGACATTTGAATTTGTAATAAATTTCTTATTCTTATTAATAGTCTACCATATTGGATCAAAAACATGTTTTAACAAATTTCATTATATATAACACAACCAATGAAAGAATCAAGCAAAAATAATAATCAGTAAAAGAACATGTCTATTAATCAGCCAATTAATCAAAATGGCACCAACAACAACCATACAACATTTTTGTAATGGAGTTTGAAAACAATAGAGAAACTGGAAAGAAATACTGGAACTAGGAAAATAAACTACAAAGAACTCACCTTCGGCAGTTTCCGTTCGTGTGTTACGTCTCCAAAGTGGATCCGCTTGACAGCAGAATGCCTCAGGTAGGTACCGGGATTCTGGACAGTGATAATACCAACAACTACTTACAGCTACCAACACATGAATACAATAAACCACACCACCATAAGACCGAGTAACTACAACTTTTGTTTTCACTTTCTGCATACTACAATAATGGTTCCGAACAATTTTATGTACAGTACCCTTTTGTCCTATAAAGTGATAGAATCCAAACAAAGATAAAAAAGGACACAAGAACAAGGTGGTACACATAAAAAAACACAATTATTAAATTTTAAAGCATTTTCTGTAGCATACATTTCAGTCTTTCATACTGATAATTCACTGAGCATTAATTCTTATGTTAAAAGATTGCTGTCTTCTGGGTTGTTACGCTGTGTACTGTCCACCGGCCACGAGAAAATCCCTGAAGGAGGAGGTCGATTCTGGTGCGGTGCAGGGGGAATATTTCTTATCAGGTGGACTAGAGGGCTGCTATTGGTGGAAAGTGTGACATGCCATAGTTTTACACTACTACACACAGACTGAAAACATCAAGCAGTTAAGAGTAGCATGTAGTGAGTACACCTGTACTGTGTTCTGTGGGTGTTGTGATAATATTCCAGATTCAATCGCTGTGCCACTGTGAGGCAATCTTAAAACTGAACCCATTAGAACACATGAAATCCTGTTGTCTGTTGTTCGTTCAGTGCTTGTGGAACGAATGCTTTTAGGATGGGTCGTCACTCACCGTGAAATCTTGCGCATGCGCGTATATAGAATTCCTAGCAGGGATTTTCTCATGGTCTGTGGACTGTAGTCCGGTAGATGTCCACCAACATTTCAGAGGTTGGTGGACATCTACCAGACTACACAGCACAACAACCCAGAAAACAGCAATCTTCAAATCTTACATAATTCTTATGTTGTTTAACATCACTGTTTCAACTACACAGGACAGAAAGATGTTCTATAACTGTTAGCAGGTATGGATGTTGGTCATAATGCATGGTAAGATATTCACTCTGCATTCACTAGGACTGACAGACAAAACAACTGCAAATCTGGCCAAGATTCAAACTTCATACCTCCTGAATAATTGAATGAGATTATACCAGAAACGAATCAGAAAAACCCACCGAATTACTGCTACAATGGAAAATCGGAAAGTATTTTGAGATGTCTCTGCAATCAAAATTTTCTTCTTTTTTTCTTTTGCCATTAATGGTATTCAAAAGGTAATGTTAAAGTTAAAGACCCAGATTATAAACATTATTTAGACAGTGTTGTTGAATTGCTATTGAAACATCAGTTTATTCAAAGTGTTTAATGGACATGCACAATTCTTCACTGCAGGACATGGCAGACATAAATGTCTTTTATGGGCATGTAAAATAGTGTCAGTCACAAATAAACCCAGTTCATGGAAGACATAATGAGCAAGTTCAATCGAGTATGGGATGGAACAGCAGATATATAAGTTACATCTGTATACAGCAGAATACATGTCTAATTTATTTGAAAATTAATACCATCTTAAGAGTGAAGGAACTTGTATGTTTGTAACTGTGTGGAAGATAAAGCCATTTACTGTCATAACTTTTAATAAGAATTTCTGCAGCAGTTTCAATTTGGAAATGTGTTGTGATAAAATGAACACATTTATACATTAGCCTTCTGAATTTTCTCACTACATTAGAAATAAGAATAAGATGATTAGTTTCAACAATGGCAAAATTGTGTTCCGTATGGAGAAGAATGTATTCCACTCAGAAGTAAAAGAGAACTACTCAAAAGTAAATGAGAACTGCTTAATAAACAATAAAGTGCATATTGTATATTGTGACTACTTGTGATCAAGAATTAGGGATACATTATATTAAATCATAGTGAAACACATTTATTTTTATAATACAGTAGGGCACCGCTTATATGGCAGGTTAGGGACCAGACCCCCGCCGTAAAGCGGATCTTTGCCCTTTTTCACTTGCAAATGCATATCAAAGCCCAATAAGATGTTTACACTATCATATAGTAAGTGCACAATAGCGCTAGGCCTAAGAAAACGATATGAAAGTAAAATGAATATCAGTAGTACACACATTGTGGCTCGTTTGATCTTCAATCCACATAACTAAAAGTTTTCCCATGTCGGCAATAAGGCTATCTCTTTTTCTTATGACTTTAAGAGTTCATTGGTGTGGAACTTTTAATTTCATTTAACACTTTCTCCTTAGCGTTCACGATGGCACTAACAGTTTGGCGAGCTAGGCCTAGCTTACGTCCTATCTCGGCCATAGACATGCCTTGTTCACGAAGTTTAATCATCTCTAACTTGGCATTTAAAGTAAGAGGCTTAAGACTCCTCTTTTTATCGCTACTACCCTTAAACGCCATTGTAATTACACTGTATTAACACAAAAATATTATATAAATATACAGTTTGTAATAACTGAAAAATTGCCAGAAATACAGAGAGAGGCGGAGCGCACAAAAGCTGTAAACAGATTGAATCAGCGACGAGAAAATGGCGCCGGACGCACTTCTCTGACTCAGCTGTTGAGCGCCATAAAGCAGATCACCGAAAAGCGGGGCCCTACTGTATAAAGAAACCATTACAAAAGCTACCTACTTATAGGTTCAATCTCCCTCAAAGACTCAATGTAGAAAAAGTTATTTTTTGAGAACTTTTAGCTGCAGAGTTTATAAATATCCATATGAATTATCAACTTTGCTTATTAATGTATACTTTCCATCACAAATGATACAAATTTTTGGCCAAAAATTTCTCAAGGGAAGACATTAAATTAAATTAAATCCGTGGCGTAACAGCTCCAGAGAGCCAAAGCTGACTAGCTTGACTGCTGGCCACACGTTCACATGCCTAAGCAGAGGTGAACGATCATCCAACCAGATATAGGGTGACGTGTGGTCAGCAGCCATTGCTAGTTTTCCTGACCAGATTACACTACCCATTGTAGCTCCCCAATATCCTCACGATGCTGGGTTGGCACCGGTCCCACACACTGGTCGAAAGCTCATGAGAAAATTTCTTCTCCCCCAAGACTCGAACCAGCGTGCATTCCATATCGCCAGTCCGAAGCATGATGCCTCAGACCGCACGGCTACGGCGTGGGACCAAGGGAAGACATTACTTGAGAAATTTAGGCAAAGCTGAGTGGGTAATACAAGACAGGAGAATGTGTATGTACATGTGAAAATGAGGACACAGACTGGCTGAAGATAGGGTCTGACAGGGCACAGGCATCTCTGAATGCAGTAGTGAACCTTCAGATTCAAGATGAGCAATAACAGACTTTTCAACAATGACTATACCATGGAATCTGTTAGTGATGAATGTGTGCAGCTACAAGGGAATAAATTCATACAATCTGGGAACAAGATGGAGTTTTCTGCATGAAAACTAGCATTAAATTAATATGAGGCCTATTTCCTGAGACATGCTTTGACTCTTATTTCAACATACACTTATCTTAACACAAACAAAAAACTGCATGCAAAAGTATTAATCAATAAACATGCACATACATTCAGCATTAAAACAATAAAATAATTAAACGGGATACAACAGTAAAACAACAGAAATCTGAATCTTTCCATACTTTGATTCACTGACTGATTTTACCCTCCACCTGTTCCCCATTACCACCAAAATAGCAGGAGTCTGTCTTCTTTACAATTTGAATAGTACCTTTTGTCCTCATAAATTCAATGCAAGTGAAAGAAAAGCACAAAATATCTTGTTCTTGTATAAAGATTTTAGTATGCAACATTATGTAGCTGAACCAAATGGTTCAACAGAAATTCCATGTTTGAAAGATACAGACCTTCACAAAATAACTCATCTCACCATAGAATGACAGTGGAGCATAAAAGATTTCATTAGAAAAACTAGATTTAATGCTGTTGTATCAACACCTTAGGCTATGTAGGGTGAATGGGAAATAACTGGATAATCATGAATTGTTTCTTCGAAAGATGTGACAAAACAGTCATAGCCTATTATAACTTTGAAGGACAGAGGAAAACTACGTGAAAAAACCGACTTTTTACTGCACCTTCCAAAGCTTAATTTGCAACCTGCAATCATATTCAAGATATTCTACGAAGAACTTTCACTTTATTATAAATGGCAAGTTTATATTTAATTTAATGACATATTTCTGTGCGCAATTTCCCATAGTACACATTCTTCTAATTACATTAAATATTTACGACATTTAAATCAAACTTCTCACCAAGTTAGTAACTGTTGACACACACAAAAATTCAATGGATACAATAAACACATAATTTCATATCTTAATATCAAATGCTTCATTATTTACTGCTATCAAACTGAAAAGTAAATGTAAATTGTGTGTCAACAACAAAATTTGGGCCCTTCTTTAATGGTGTTTGTGCTGCTACCACACAAGTACGTAGTTACAATGGCTACTATGTTAATGATGATGATGATAAAAATTCTTTCTTTCTTTCTTTTTATTTTATCCTCTTTTACCGTAGGTGTCGAGGTTTTTTATTTATTCATTTTGATGTTTGGACAATGGTAGGACTCCTTGGATGAGTGATCAGCCCGACGAAAGGCCTCTACCTATGCAAACACAGAAAGACGTGGACAAACATCCATGGCTTGAGTGGGACTCGAACCCACGGTCCCAGCGGCCAGGAGCACAAGGTCCATGCCTCAGACCACGTGGCCACTGCGGCCGGCTATGATAAGAATTAAAAAGTACAAATGTTAAGTGGCCTCCAGATGCACAATGTTTGTATCAGATCTCGTAAGGGAGAGAGATAAAAGTGGCCTAAGCTTAGAAAAGTTCCACAAAGCAACTCTTACAAGAATCATTCTGGGTGACTTATATAATCTGTTGCCTACCACCACAATCATGCAATTTAGTACCGACAATCTATCAAGAAGGAACTGAAAACAAGCTACATCTGAAACAGCATCTTGAGTAGTGCTTTCTATGTGGCATGCTGAGCAGTTGAGCACATTCACACTGACAGGTAAAAGTCACCTTTGTGACTGGAGAGGATCGCTGTTGCTGGTGCTGCACATGTGCCGATGTCGATATAAAAACTACCTCCTCTGACAGGATATCTCGCACAATGGATGGTGGTGAGAACAGAACTGACGTGTGCCCACCAAGTGACTTGCTCTGCAACAAATGAAAGCAAAAGTACAAGCTGTTCCTATACCAGCTGATGATTACTGAACTATTCAATAAATTCTGTACTTTTATCAAAGTTTTCATAGTGGTCCATACTCACTATAGTCTTCTAAGTATTGCAACACATCAAAGCATTCAAACTTGCTGAAGTTTCAGATAAATTGCTACCCCAACCTTAAAAGAAGCAGGAAGTTCCTTCAAAATGTCAATCTCCAGAAGAATTTTCATCACAGTGAATTAATTCAAACCAGTCCACATTTTACAAAACTATTTCCTTACTCAATTCAGCCGACAACTTATCAAACCATTTCTTTAGCTTAGCATAACCTAGCATAACAACCCAACATAAAATAAAACAACATAAAGTAACCCTATGCCACAAGACACAATAATAGCAACTCAACCCGATGCTAGGTGTAGCAGCACCTACCATCCAGATACCATATGAAGAGTCTGCATATACAAAACATGAGCCTCAGAAAGCAATGCAATAAGGTTGACAATGCAACACTATGTCACAGTGCCTACTGTCCTGACACTGGCAAAGACTCACAATAAAGCAAAGACAGATGGCAGGACGCCATATGACAAGATGGTGACTTTGTGACAAAGTTGTGAACATTTCCTCTCTTACTATAACCTCCCTAACCCAATTTAACTCATTCCTAACCTAACCCAAACTAACCAAGCTTAACTGAACATAACCTACCATAAACTGACCTTATGTAACTCAACCAAAAAACAACCAAACTCAAGTTAACATACACCACATGATTCAACGCCTGACACTCAACACCAAGCATCATTATGATTATTGTCAAGATGCAGACATAATATTCCAGACATAGAAAAGATTAGAATCATAATTCTGTAAGACAAGATGCCAGCAACTCGACAGTGAGTGTCATGACACCTATCCCCCACACAACACTGCAGATATAGAATAGAAGAGCCTCATAAAGTCTTACAACACAATGTTGGCAACTTCATCCAAAGTGTTGTGATGTCTTATTATCCCGACACTAAATCAAATTTCTGACTCAAGCATAGATGAGTGGCAAGACACCATACAACAACCTAACACAGAGTGTGGCACTTAAACAGGCAATTTTACCTTTGCAATAGTTACCTTCGAGTTCAAATATTTGGAAACAACAATAACAAATCAAAATGATATTCATGAGGAAATTAGCAGGAGACTAAATTCTGGAAATGCTTGTTACATTTCAGTTCAAAATATTTAGTCTTCTAGTCTGACTTCTACGAACTTGAAGATTAAAATACACAAAACAATAATTTTTCCTCTTTTTTTTAATATGAGTGTGAAATATGGTTTCACTCTCAGAAAAGAACACATATTGAAGGTGTGTGAGAATAGGGTGAGGAGGATATTTGGGCCTAGAATAGAAGAGGATGGGGTATGGAGAAAACTGCATAATGATGAGCTTAAAAATTTGTACTCCACCCACAATATTGTCAGGTGATTAAGTCAAGGAGAATGAGATAGGCAGAGCATGTGGAGTGCATGGAAGGGACAAGAGGTGTGCACCAGATATTGGTTGGGAAACCCGAGGGGAAGAGAACACTGGGGAGACACAGATGAGAGGATAATGTCAAGTAGGATCTATGGGAGATCGGAGTTGAAGGCGACTGGATTTTGCTTGCCCAGGGCAGGGACCAATGAAGGGCTTTGGTTAATTTGGTGATAAACCTTCAGGTTCCCTAAGCCATCTAGTTAGTTAATAGTTACCTCTGGCTATAAAGAAGAGCAATTGAAGAAATGGTTAGTTCTAATGAAAATCTAATTGCATTCAAAGATAATACGTAACAGCAATCCATACCGGTGTCTCTGCTGTGTAGGAAATGTCAGTGACCCCTGGTACAGAAATATTTCCTGGTGTACTCCATGAAGGTGCCAATGCCTTCCTTACCCTCTTGTTCGGTTGAGCATTCTCTTTTCCAATGGGCAGCAACACCTTGCGCTTTGCTGTTAAATAACCGCTGTCTTGAAGCATCTCCTGAACAATTTAGAGCAGAATTGATCAGGAAACAGCACACCAAACACACACTGAGGAGGTTCATGTTAAATTCCATTCAAGATCAATTATCTTAAGAGCAGATATGTATAGCAACAATAAGTCATTCACATTTAACACTTGAGACTGTGGCCACCATAACATTACAGCTCTCAAATGTTTATGCTTTCAGTGCAGTTTGGACATAATACAGGTAGCCCTCGATTTGCGCCGATTCAGAATAACGCCGATTTTGAA
Source organism: Zootermopsis nevadensis (assembly GCF_000696155.1). The sequence continues at coordinate 848,404 of NW_019059959.1, read as the reverse complement.
ACAAGAAAGTCAAAAAGTGAAAAGAATATATTTTACTATTATTTATAACGTTTTACAATGTTTCTCGTACTGATTCTTATACTAAATCGTAATTCTTACATCGCTGATTTTGAATAAAAATTATAAATACAGTTATCTCTACAATTACATGTTTCGTTAATGCAAATTTGCTCCAATGAGATCGCTGAATCGGTAAAAGCTGTTTGTGAAATGCAAACTTCTGCATATGTGAGTTTGCTCTTGTGCAATTTAATTCCTGGTGCTTTAAACTTTCAAAGGGCTAATTTAATCTCTGCGGAGGTACTGGGGTTATTTTTACTATGCGATTTTCTATAGGTCGGCGTCTTACACGAATGCAACTATCGCATAACAGCAGAGATGACTGTACACATCAATCACATGAAAGAATCGCAGTCAATTGCGGAGATAAACGAATTGACGACCGTAAGTGTATAAAATATATTTTTTAAATTCCCTTTATTTTATTTACATTTTTTCAGAGCTTTAAATGTAATGTCATTATATTACTCATCAATATTTGGGTGCTGGGAACGCATGTCACCGACTTCCCATTGATTTACATTATAAAAGAGTTTCAATTTACGCCGATTCAGTTTACGCTGGTTCGTCCAGGAACACATCCCCAGCGTCTCTTCTGGCCTATGAAAAATAGTAAAAATCAGTTACCTGCCCAGGATTGAACTAGTACACATGGCTGTAGCACTAGAAGTGTTTAAAGGTCCCTGTTTCAAATTCTGGCCAGCAAATGATTATCATGACTGATGAAACATGAAATTTCATAGCAGTTAAAATTTTAATTGTTATGCCATCCTCCATCTTTAGGGTAAAAGAGAACATTTCCCTTGAGAATTGGTTTCTCTGAAATGTTTGTAACCATCTAAAACCCTATATGTTACAAACTCAGAACAATACCATGCAATAATATTAAAGATTTCGGTAGTTTTTGTCAGTCTCTCAAGGCATGTTTCAGGTATGGTAACTTAAAATAAACCCTGACTGCTTACTCCCTCAGCTATCCAGATTCATGATTCAGTTTTCTAAACTTCAATTAATGTCATAATACAAATAACATTTTTAAAACAACCAGACAAAGAACAGAGACTGGCCAACTGTCAACAACTTAATTCAGGGAAAAATTACCCACAATAACACAACTCTACAATCTGATCTACAGCTTTTAAATTCACAATCCCCTTTCTCTTCACAATTAAATACCCACAGAAAAGTAAAATTCAAAACTTTCCAGCCATGACTTCCAGCTTCCCTCACTTTAGCAGCCCAAAAAATGTTTAACACAATACGATCATCTGTCAGTTTCTTTTTAACTTAACCCTTTGAAGCCAAATTTCATATAAATAATATTTAAAAAAGCAGTCTGCACCTCAAATAAAACATAATGTACATCAATTAGAAAGATTCACTGGTTAATATTAGGGAAATAAATGTTTAATATAGGAATCATACAGAACTCATAAACATACTCTGCAGACAAAATGCAGAGTTACTGATTATTAAAGCATGTGGTACATCACTAGGCTTTAAAGGGTTATGGTTGGTAACAGCGTTGAACAGATAACAAATTGTAAAAAAAAAAGTGGAGAAATAAGATAGAATGTGTGAATACAGTGGAATTATTAACCATCAGGATAAAGAGTGGCAAAGCTACAAAGAGAATTCTGAAGCTCGTATAGGCATTAAGTATAAGTATCAGAAAAAGAAATTTACATTATCATTCCATGCCGTTTAATAGGGAAATTACCTGCATTGGTAGGTTACTTAAATGGAAAATTTCAGTGAATCTGACTCCTGGAGTAGTAATTGTTCTCTCACTATAATAATTCATTCACCGTCCATACACAAACTTAAAATGTTGTTAAAATTACTTAAGATTACATAAAATTACAACATTTTTTAAAATTAGATCTTGATACATTTCACATTTGACGACATGTTTCGGTGTATTACACCATCATCAGGTCAATCAATTTAAAAACTGTTTTAAAAACTGTTGTACATCCTGCTCCGCGTATATTGATACGTTTGATTGTTTTGATTTTCTTCCTTTTAATGCTTGGATGTTTATATCGGGTTGTAAGTGATGCGTTGTACGTCCGATATTATGGGGCAGTAGATTGCAACATGACGCAGTTAAGATATAAATTGTTCTCTCACTGTAGCAACAAAATCATGATCTGTATTAGTAATTTGCACAAAATTAATACACACCTGATTTGAGTACAGCAAACTACTGTCTGTTTCATATTGTGAATCTGACAGATCTTGTTCTTTCTTTATGATCTCCGTAAGGTCTTCAACCAGGCAAGTAGGGCTCTGTGGCTGGAAATAAAAGAAAAATCCATCACAGTTATGTACACACACAAACAGTATACTTCACAACTGTAAAATTTCATACACAATGAGTACAAAATAACTTTGTGTTATAAGCCTATTAAAAGATGTCAAGAACGCATTTCATTTGGCTAACAACACAAGAATAGATACAAGGTAACTCGTTCACCAACAAAACAAAATATACTGAAAAGTACAGTTATCAATACAACTAATTTTACAGTGTGACACATGCCTATTGGTACTGTCATGAGTGTGTGAGAAAGCATATATATTTTGCAGGGGGCATATCCTTCCCATACCCTGCATGTAAAAATTGTAACTTATTTTAAACATGTCCAACAATAAAAAGAAACTGAAGGGGCCATTTAAGATGAACTATTGACTCAATTATTTCAACTGCAGGGGTTATATATTGAATGAAAAGGAAAGATAACTAGTCAATAGGTAAAACAAACTCCACTTTAAAAAAACCCAATCTCCAGATTCTTTGTTACCAACCAAACGGGCAAAAACTCTTTGCATAAACCCTATAAATGCACAAGAGCATAAAACACCAACACAGTTTTAGGTTTGTGAACAGGATGGAAAAAAAATTGTATAATAAGGAGCTTCACAATATTGTATTCAAACAAAGGAGGCTGAACTCAATAGGACATGTAGCATGCCTTGAAATGATGAGAAGTACATATGAAATTCTAGTCAAAGGCATGAAGGGTGAAGACCATTTTGAAAACTTACACAAAAACTGAAGTATCATTTTATATGGTATTACCCCTTTTCTTCTTCCATTAATTGTTGAAAGAAAGGTTCCAAAGGATTGTTCATGTAGTCCAGCAAACTGATTGCACAATTTTTTTAAACATGCAGCAGAAAGTTCAAAGAACATCCTTTGTGAGGTGTGGCAAATCAGAATCCACAATGTTTATCTTAGAAATCTCAAACATGAATTGCAGAATAAACACAGAATTCATTATGTTGCTGTGAAATGTGCTGCTGTAAAATCATGGGAAGTATTTTACTGACAAATATTCTGGATAAGAATGTATCATTACTCAGCACATAAAAGACTATATTTTTTAAGTATAACTAAATGTGGTTGGGCCAGTATTTTATTAAACACAAGGCTAAAGGTTATACCACAAATGGTTCAGTGGAATGCTCTGTATTTTTGGGACAAGATCTATGCTCTGAAAGTTACTCAAACCCAGAACTGAATACTGTATTACACTGTTCTGGACTGATTGGTATAAATTAAAAGAATGAAGCTTCACTCTACCATGTATTTAGCAATGCCTCCATTCTTTTCTAGTTCAGCCAGGGCATTCTTGAATGGTGTTGGTGTTCTCGGCATAGGATCAGCAAGACACCGTCTCGCTTTACTTGGGGTGGAATGATCAGGATCACTGTTCCTGTTCATCAGACTTAGCTTCGTTGGCTGCATTGGGAAAGAATATGGAGTACTCAGGAGTCCTGGACTGTTTTCCTTCTCTTGCTCTGCCTGCTGCTGCAGAGGCGTAGACTGTGCAGTGACAGTACATCGTCGTAGGGGCGTCGCTGATAAACCCACATTAAAGGATAGGTTTGGACTGTTTAAGAACTGCAAACAGAATAACTGTAACAGCACACTATATCACTAGCATTATAATACCAGGTAGGTTTAAATACATAGGAATGTTCAGTACAGAAAATGTCTTAATATCTCAACATCATCATATCTTAATATCTACAAAGTAATGAATATGATTTCAGGTATTTAGTATTTTATGTTAATCAAAGATCAAATGCTTACATGGCAGTTATGAAAAACTTCTTTCACAGGTAATACAACTCAAAACATTCAAGAAATTAAAATCTGATGGTTGCTCTTTTATAACAGCATCAGCTGATTCATGGGTTTGACAGTTAGCTCCTTTCTCATCACACAACTCATGAGCAACTGATAATTGCACTTTTGGAACAGTCTTTGTTGTCAAAAAATAAACAAATGTAACCTCCAGAGTTAATCATCTTCATCTATTTCTCATTAAACACAACAATTACAGCAATTCAATAGCACAAAATAAAACACTGTCTCTATAGACAATCACTGTGAGGCAAGAATCTAAACTTCACACATTTCTTAGGCAGATGCTGTAATTACAAAACTTAACTTGAAAAAAAACTTTTCAGAATACAGGCATACCTCGTTTTACTGCGCTTCACAGATATTGCGTTTTTACAAACTGAAGGTTTGGCAACCCTGCGTCAAGCAAGTCTATCAGCACCATTTTTCCAACAGCATGTGCGCACTTCGTGTATCTGTGTTACATTTTGGAAATTCTTGCAGTGTTTTTTTTAGACATGATGCTATTGCACACTTAATAGACTACAGTATAGTGTAAACATAACTTTTATATGCACTGGGAAACCAAAAAAATTGTGTGACTCGCTTTATTGCGGTGGTCTGGAACCGAACCCACAATATCTCCGAGGTATGCCTGTACAAGTTTATGTGAATTTGTGAATTGTATGGTGTCCAATACACTCACCTGTGATGGGCTGAACAGTAATGGCTTTATAGGTGATGCTTTTACTGGTGTCCTGTGAGGATCCAGATTAGGGATGGAGAGATATGATGAACACATTCCAGTGTCATCCTGGGAAAATAAACAGCAGAACAGGTCAGTTTTAAACAAGGTCAAAAAACCTATATAAGATATCAACTCTGTGTAATGTGCCTTTCATTTTACTACAACACTATGAAGAGAAACTTTTATATGGCTACAAGAGACATGAGTGATTACAAGGAGTGATGAAGAAGTTTCTACATAGAAAAAATTAATAAAATCTGAAATAGGACATCAGGCAAGAAATGAAATTAAGAACACTATGTGCCAGTCCAGGTTCGTAGTTCGATTCCCGAACAGGCTGAACCTTGAGATGAAAGTTAAACTAAGCTTTGGCATATTAATTTGGTTTATATAAATGAAGGATAAGTGATTAGATAATATTTGATATGCCTTAATTAATCTAAATTGATTGATTTTATTAATATTGGCTTTGTTTAATGTATTAAATTGGAAGAGAGTAGCAACACTCAGTCACTTGAACAACTTTCTTCCAGACTTTCAGTCTAGTGGTGACGTGACATTCACAAAGCTTTCACACACAAGTTATTTACGAGGCTAAAACATAACTACTACTAGATGTTAAATGACAGTTGCTCTAGAACAGTAGCAGTGGGGCAACCTGAACCAATGAGATTCGAATATGGCTTTTCGGCACATTTCTGACGTCATTGGGTGACATCTGGGGGGACAAATTGGATCGCTGTATTCCAGTCAAAATTTGAGAATAACTACAGGATGCGGGGGTTTTTCTAGCTGTGCTTGTGTTGTTGGGGCTCTCAAGTTTCGGGATTCAAGTCAAGCAGACGTGTTCTGCTTCTTCACTAAATTTTAGTGCATAAACAGCCGAATCATAGCGCTGATTTAATATCAATGTGAAGGGTTTCACATGTGCTTGTGCCAATAAGTTAATAAAGTGAACATCTTAAAAACTAGCAACTGTGTTGTCTCCAGTTGCATCAACTACAAGATTTCACTACCTTCATGAAAGCGCAACTTCAATAACCGCCTTCCACGTATATTCTTAGTGTGTCAAGAGAACCTTGCTTACTGACTAGCCACTATATCAAATTACCGAGATACCATTTTATTCCTGTCCATACACTGAATCATACATAGCTGTAACCACACTAGCATTGGGCACACCACTGGAGTCAATCCCGTGGCTACAACAAACGAACAACACATCGTGTGCGGACAGGCGGTTACAACTACAAAGAAGGATTCCATGAAGGTTTAGGACAATGCTTACTTCAATAAACCACAATTACACTGGCAATTATATTGTTTGTTGTATAAATGATGTGATGTACTGGTACCCAAAGATTTTGGGGTTGATTCCACTATGCCCAGAAACTTCTGAACACTAAACTTGTACGCTGACCAACAGTGGTCAGGATCAAACTTGAGGGCTCTAAAGTTTCCAAGTTCAATCCTAAATATTGCCACTAATCAAAACAGTAGTAGTAAAACAAAACAGCTCTCATAACAACTAATAACCTAAAGCAGTGAAAAACCAACTCCAACAACAGTGGCACACTGCTTTCGCCTGCTGATCACTGTGCTGGCCAAGTTTCAGAAAACAGTACATACTGCAACTCATGACCATTTCCCACAAGCATGTGCACACTGACATGATGTAAATGTGTATCACTGCATTCTCAAAACCAATTTTATGAATTAATGTCCAAACAATCTATGATTAACCAAACTGAAACACAGCCAGGAAGTGCAGATAATCATGCACCTGGCTACTCATGTTACCTATTCCAGCCTTACATCACGGTGGACTCGACACTGTACTTCAATCTAGTAGATCCAATGTCAACGCAGCTTAACTCTCAGTTATAGTACAATTTCTGCTCGTGTGGGGGAAACCCTGCCAGTTATTATATACACATTCTGAAGTTTGTTCTTGAGTAACTCGTATTTGTTAATGGAAATCTTCATAAACAACCAACAGATTCAATTTGAAAAAAAATTAGAGGCCAAACTTTTGCAAAAAGAGAAAAAAGAATAAATTGCTTGAATGTTTAGGCTTCATTACAACACCACAAAAACAAGTAGGCCAGTAAGAATTCAAAATACATGTCTCCCTATTTTTAAGTTCTTTAAGTGAATGTATGAATGTTAGTGGATTCAATTCCATTTGTTACTTCACACTGAACATCCACTCACCATATACTTTGATACAGAAAGGTCATCAGGTAAAATGAAATCAGATGAATTGTTCAGCTGCTCTGAAGTTTTACTTCTTCGTCGCTTGTGGCGAGAACCTCGCCTTAATATACATGGTGGAGATAATCTATTGCCAACACATGAAGGAGTGACATGAATTAGACTATCAGCAGTCATGCCTGAACATGTCACATTATTACTTGTAGTGTGGATGGTTTGACTATCACATGTGTAACCTGCAAATCAAACCAAAAACATTAATAACAAAATAAAGTGTAACATTATTTAAAAATATGTAATAATTTCAGTAATCTCAAATGCACTGTCATAAAATAGTATACATTAGATGCAGAAACTACAATCATGAAACAATGAAGGAAAATATTCATATGCACATCATATACCTATATGCAACTGCTTCTTTTCAGCCATCTCCTTCTCTGGTGAAATGTTAGAGGCAATATATTCACTATCAGTTACCAAGTCCATCATATTTAAATCTGCAAATCCTTCATCTGGTGAGGGAACCAGTTTCAGTGGAGTACATTGTGTGTTCAGAATTTCAAAATCAAATTCCCTATTGATCAAACAAACAAAAATACAAAAATAAGTTAAATTTACACTTAAAAATAAATACAACATCAAAAAACTCTTAATCCTCTTACTGCTGACCAACCAAATTGTCAAAGTAGGTTCTGCCAGGCCTGCCATGTAATCTGACCAATGCTTTGAGGTTAGTTTCTTACAGCATGTAATATGTATACAGGGCAAGTCTAAATGATGTTCCTGATTTGAAAGACATGCTACTCACGTTTAATGAAATTCAGATGCACAAAATTGACACCAATGGAAAGAGAAACTCTCCAAGTTTTGTTTCAGTGCATCACAGGTATTCAATGTGAACCCCCTTGGTAACTTGGCACACATCCAGCCTGTAGTCGAGTTCCTCCCAGACACGTTGCAGCATATCATGATCAATTGCTGCTGTGATACGCGCTCGCAGATCAAGCAAAGTCTGTGGTAAGGGTGGCACGAATACTCTATCACTGACGAACCCCCACAGAAAAAAATCACAGGGTGTCAGGTCCGGTGAACGTGGAAATCCAGGACAAAAAAGGCTCCACCGTCTTCGATGGCAGCCATTTTCTCTCATATCGCCCCTGGCAGCAAACAGTGTTACTATGCGGCCGCGAAGTATACCAACATAAACTGGGAGAGTTTCTCTTTCCATCAGTACCAATTTTGTGCATCTGAATTTCGTTAAACGTTAGTAACATGTGTTTCAAATCGGGAACATCATTTAGACTTGCTCTGTATATTAACCTTTCACATCATAATGCATGTCACATTATAAACACAATTGGTTGTCACAATCTTTCCAGCACCACATCTATGACATATATCAAAGACAAAATTATGGCAGCACATTCTGAGATTTTTTATATATTTCAAACTACTAGTCTGACATCTTCATGAACATATAGGGCCAACATTTCTTTAGATGTGGTCACGGCTAAAAGTTGCAATACGCCCATTATAACTGTAATGTCATCTATTCACATGTAACAACTCAAGAACTGCTGAATGTATATTCATTAAATTTGTGACTGTGAATTATAACAAAATGGAAATGGAAAAAATTAAAGAACTACAGTAAGGCCCCGCTTTTCGGCGTTTCGCTTTACGGCGATTCGCTAATACAGCTGAGTCAGAGAAGTGCATCCGGCGCCATTTTCTCGTCGCTGATTCAGTCTGTTTACAGCTTTTGTGCGCTGCGCGTCTCCGTATTTCTGGCAATTTTTCAGAGTTATTACAAACTGTATATTTATGTAATATTTTTGTGTTACTACAGAGTAATTACAAAGACGTCTAAGGGTAGTAGCGATAAAAAGAGGAGTCATAAGCCTCTTACTTTAAATGCCAAGTTAGATATAATTAAACTTCGTGAACAAGGCATGTCTATGGCCGAGATAGGACGTAAGCTAGGCCTAGCTCGCCAAACTGTTAGTGCCATCGTGAACGCTAAGGAGAAAGTGTTAAATGAAATTAAAAGTGCCACACGAATGAACTCTAATGCAAGTGAAATAAGGCAAAGATCCGCTTTTCGGCGTTTTTCGCTTTACGGCGGGGGTCTGGTCCCTACCCCGCCGTATAAGCGGTGCCCTACTGTAATTAGATGATAGAAACTTTGGGTCAATACCTGAGTTTGGTCAAGTACTGAAGACTACCAAGAGTGTATGTATTTGCCTAGGAAGCACAGAAACATAATTTGGTTTATATGCCTAGTTGTCATTGTGGGAGTGGGTATATGGCCAAATGGCACCGTGCCTTACTACCAGAGCTGGAATTTGCCGAGTCTGAACAACAGTTCTGGGCACCATCCACCAGCAGACAGGAAAATTTGGATATCCTCCCATTCCATAACAAATACCAATAACAGTAGTCAGTTTACTTTGGTCATGACAAAGCAATGAAGCCATAACAATGCAAATAACTGAAACAAAACACTTACCTGAGTGGTGAAAATATCTGTGATGACGTTCTGTGTTGAGGGGATTGTGGCTTATATTCCTGCTCATAATTAGGTGGCATATTTTTTTCAGCTGGCTTAAGAGTATGTGACACCTGGCATACTACAGGACTTGCAGATGGCACTGGACTTGGGCCAGTCTGAGAGTATCCAGCACTTGAATGACTCAATGTATCATAATACTCTGGAGACCAATCAGTGCCCTACAAAAGTAACACAAAAAATTACAATAACAACAAAATCACTATAAATTCTTCAGTAGCCTGTCTTGTGTGAACATTCAAACAGGAAAATATCTTGTCTTTAGGTTTTCACACTCAGAGTTCAATATAAAACTTTGGCTTTTGAGGTTAATCCACTCTAATATTACAAGTTATCCACTGTTTAGGCAAATATTGCAATTGCTATCTTCAGGGTGATATTCTGGAAGCCTTACATAAAGCAAGCAGTAGGCGGTAAGAGGGATGTGAGAGATTTGACTGTCACGGCTAAAGACCGAGCTACTATACAACTGGATATCAGGATGGCAGACAGATTTTGCATTTTAACATTAACGATCTTACACAGCAGGTAACATTATCAAGCAACAAAGAAATAATAATATTATTATATTCCAATAGGTAAGATGGCAACTTGGCATACACTGTAACAAATAAACACACAAACTTATACAAACAGAAGCACTTCATAAACAATATCAACACAAAGACATCTTCAGTGAGTGGAAATATTCAAAAACTGAAGTCTAATGAACAAATCCACACACACAACTCTGAGAAATAATTCATCTTCAAGTTCCTCTATTGTCAAAGAACAACTACAGTGTAAAAAGTCAATCTATTTAGAAGGTGTGGGGAATATATCAAGAATCAATGGGGAACATTATCAGCATTTCCTGTACTGTGGGCAGTAAACTTCACTTTACAACTTTGCTGCAATCTCACTATTGCTGCTGCTGCTGACCAAATAGGAAAGGTGGCAACCAATGCCCTGGAACAGCTGCCAAAAAATTTCCTGTGTCTTCTGTTATATCTATTAAGTAAACTCAGTCAGCACTAATAATTGATGGGCAGTTAACAATTATTAAACTACGGAATATTTTCCACAGAGCACTCTGGTCTAGACATTTTTAAATAGCCCAATCTGGTCCCTAAAGCAAAAGTAATTGCCAACCATAGTTCAGCATCACCAGGGAGTCTGCTCTTACCTCATACACGTCCAAAGTAATAGCTGCAAGTGTTGGGTATTCTCCAACAACACCTTGTTGTACAGGAGACTGCTGGGAACCTTCTTGGTAGCTGGGTGCTGCAGTCTGGTATTGTACGCTGCTCACTGACTCAATACCACTATAACCATCTGGGGTACATGCTTGGGCTTTGGCCTTACCCTTGCCACGTTTTGCTTCTACTGTTACTCCCGTTTTTTCCTCCGACTCATACTTTCGACGCATTGTAGAGTTCCAGTGATTCTTAATTGCATTATCAGTCCTTGAATCAAAAGAATAATATGTTTATCTTCAAAATAAACTTAATCTTGAGGCTTCAGACATATTTTAAACCCATGACCACTACAAATAACATCTTGGTCCAA